>JANIJI010000001.1:7082500-7385000 GCA_024500535.1 Leptonema lineaticorne
ATTTACTTCGCCGTTAGAATTGTTAAGCCCGCTTTGTATTACAGGTGATACTTCATTTCCTTATAAAATATAATTATTATATTAATATTTTTGTTTTATTATATAATATAAATAATTCTATTCGTATAATAATCATTTATAAATCTAATATATAATTTTGACATCTTTAACCTAACATAATCTAACATCAAAAACGTCAAGTTTTTTTTTATTTAATATAAAATAAAAATATTTATGTTATACACTTCATATATATGTTATATTAAAAAAACATTTTTTTTTTCTATTGATAAGTATATAAATATTGTTTTGTTCGCCTAGTCTAAACTTATCCTAATATAATCTAGCACGTTTTCAACTTAAAGTAATCTAACCTCACAAATATCAATTTTATTCACTCAATATAAAGTAAAATGTTTGTTTTGTATTTTGAACCTACTGTATCAACCTATATATTTGTCTATGATGGTACATCATAGTCTACAATGACTCATCGTAACTTATCAATTATGTAAAATGTCATTACCAAAAATATTATCATTTTTTTAATCACTTATAAATTATGAAACCCATAGTTTATAAAGGAATTTTACTATTAATATAGAGAAAAAATGAATTATATTTATATAAATATTGAATCTTTTTTAAATATATGGATATATATGGATTTTAAAGAACTATGAATCAATTTATAAAAAGTGTCAATAATAAATATTATGTATAAAAATTCGTATAAAATAAATTCATTACTCGAAAATTATAAATTATGAGAACAATAGATTTTTATTTAAAAAATATAAAATTTTCTTAAGATTACTCTTTACATACTTTCATAATAATAAAAAAAAATAATCTCATTATCGCTATAATGACATAGTAATTAACGCTCGCATTAAATCGAATAAATATTTCAATTATTTCATCGCAATTATTAATATATATATATATATATATATATATATATATATATATATATATATATATATATATATATATATATATTATCGCACTATTTATCGGCCAATATTTGAAGCTCGTCAACGTATTGAAAATTAGCAATTTAAATAATTAAATGCACCGCGAATATCATCGGCATATTATTAAAGCGTTCGACCGATTAAATATACACCGACGCGTATTATCATAAATATCTGCGACAAACAAAATATGTGTTTCAATTGTGTGTGTGTGTGTGTGTGTGAAATTTAAAAATTTATTCTAATCTACTGATTTATCTATAGCAGAGGTAGCAAACGTGTGGCACGTTACACAATTACGAATGACGTATTATAGTCTACAGATAATAGCTATTCAGTGGTTGATAGATATTCAGGATGTGCAAGATGTTTACCGAACACCTTTAAAATATTTTTTATAAATATTTATCTAAATTAAAAATTTAGGTGTAAATTTTGTGGCACACCTGAATTTAAAATATCAAAAATTTTATAATCCCTGATATATATATATATATATATATATATATATATATATATATATATATATATATATATATATATATATATATATATATATATATATATATATATATATATATATATATATATATATATATATATATATATATATATAGTATACCATAATTAAAGATAAAAATTTCAACAATGACCAGTATATTAGATAATTTGGCACAATACTGACTTTTACACTTTAACAGTAACATTATATTAAGTACTTGTGAACTTCATCAACAATCAGACATTTTATATACCAAAATAAAAACATAGTTTATTTCATAAAAATTAACATATTTTCAGATACATTTTTATATACCATATACCACAAATATTTGAACAATTTCTATATTATTTTCAACAAATATATTAGTGAAAATTCTCTAAAACATTTATTATTATTATATTCTATAACACTTATAAAAATGTCTAAGTGTTTATCTGTAATATTTTTTCACGTTCTTACATTGCCAAAATGTATACTTATGAGGCTGTATTCGCACATCGGGACGTGTGTGTCTCGAAATCGATTTTCTTTAAATAGGTCTTGCGAGTTTCATAACAGTCAGTGTCTTTCGCTGAAATATATTGTTATTAGTAAAGGGAAGTGGGCGTTGTGTTGTAAGAAAGGGAGATATTCCCATTGGACTCGTTGAAGCCTCGACAATATTCCAGAACGATATACTATATGTGCAGCCGGTACCCCAAAAAAAAAAAAAAGAAAAAAAAATATGAACATTACATACGATGAAAAAAATGGGACAACAAAACACAGACGTTTTTTCTTGTTCGATTTTTTTTTGTTTTCGTAAAAGTTTTTTTTTTGATCTTTTAGCTACTCAAGAGTATTTATTTATTTTTTTATATTTGAAATTTAATAATATATATCAGTTACTTGAGATCATTGGATGTGCGCTATAAAAAAAACCTATATATTTATATATATAAATTTATTTTTTTTAGATATATATATATTTTAATTTTGCTATCAGAAACAAAATTAAATTTCACAATACATTTTAAAGATTATATTTTTTTTATATAACGCTATCAGAACTTTTTGCGGGTGTGCGGAACATACCTAGCACACCCTGAATATACACTAGTGATATATATATATATATATATATATATATATATATATATATATATATATATATATATATATATATATATATATATATATATATATATATATATGGAAAAATAGGAAGAAATTAAGTTCCCACATTTATTTTAATGATTATAAAATTATTATTGAATATATGAATTATTAAAATGTTATACAAAATATATAAATTCCATACAATAATAAAACTATAAGAACACTTTCACTGGTATTAAAAATGTATTTCTGAAAAATAGTTTTTTAAAAACAATTATTTTCCGTTTAGAAAATACTAAATATCAAATAATTGACCATACAAACTGATATTTTCCAAGAAAAATTCTGAACTGATTTTCCTCGTATGAAGAAAAAAAACTGTATAAAACTGAGATTAAAAATACTTTTAGTACTAATTGAAACAACGTAAATTGTTTCGATGCTACTAATTTTTGAGTGGCATCTTGAAAAATTCTGTGAGGCTTCACATAATGGAGCTTTCATGACTTCGTGTCGTTTAGCTTTTGAAAGTTTTTAGTGGCTAACAAATGAACAAATACGTTTGAGGCGCTTGAAAATAGACAAATTAGTATAAACATAATTAATTTATAACAAATAATTAAAATTTTATATATTCTATTATTATTACTGTTCATAAAAAAATATCATAAATTATTAATAAGTGATAAATATAATTTTCCCTGAAATTTGTTTTACATTATATATTTCTATAATCGATTTATTAATCTAAATATTCTTAACACTAAACCTATCGACAATTTTAATATATACCTATTCTTACCGTACCCGGTCAAAATGACCAGTCTATAATGAATTTATTTTTTTTATAATAGATTTCTTCTTGAATGAATTGATAAATAAATAAAATAACGATAGAAATTTCATTTTATGCATATTTTAAGAGAATTCGTAAAGTTTATAACGTTTGAATATGTTAAAGTTGCACAATTGTTTCACAACGGTCAAATTAACCGGTAATGATAGGTTTAGTGTTTAATACATTTAAAATCGTTCACATACAACATATCAGCTGTCATTTATATTTAACACATCTCAATATTAGATCACGGCCCATATGTTGAGAAACTCTACATCGACTGTTACTGAATCTTTCAACACTTTCACTTCTTTAAAACGTCATGCATTTTAATGCACCCTTGAATTATTGATTTTTTCTGTTTTCTTTCTTTCTTTTTTTTTTGATAAAAACTTCACTTGAATCCATCCGACTTTGACGATCATTAAATATATATATATATATATATATATATATATATATATATATATACATATATGAATGTTTATATGGATTTTGAACATTTTTTCGGTACGTCGACAATGCATTCCAGGGTACCTTGGACCATTGTGGACATAAATAACCGATAAAGCGAACCGACGGGGCCAAAAGGTCCGCCCCCCGTTTCCCCTTGCCGCCCTTTTTTGGCCCGTTTCGGGACCGGGACAGTGATTTATTGGTCCATCACGGGCCTTTTGACGCATCTCTGCCTCTGGTCCGTAAAAAAATTGTCCGTAAATGCCCGCGCAGAGCCCGCCCCCCCCGCTTTACTACCCCTTCATTTTGTACGACCCACTCTTTATACGCGAAGAATTCTCCTCGTTTTTTTTTACGCGATTTTTTCCTTTGTGTCCGTAAAAAAAAAAACTTCATTGCAGCCTCGATAGTCCGTACACTTATTATTAAATGTTGTCAATCATTTTATTTACGGCATTTACAATGCTTATACATGTCATAAAACACTTTTATAAGAGTGAATATATATTTAAAAACTCATTCTTATATAATATATATATATAATAAGTTATATATATTTTTTAATTTATTTTTTAACCATTCCACAATGATTACTATGAATTAATGATATAAGAATCCAGTTAAATGCCGAAAATCTATTCGCATTTTTCAGGTAACAATTCATTTTAAATGGAAAATGTTGGGAATATAATGGTTTTTCTCTGAAAAATATTCAAGTAGAAACGTCTATTTCTGAGAGGTTGAAAATATGAAAGTTGCAACTGCAGATAAAAACACCAATCTTCTATATGTAAATGCAAAAGAAAAAAAATAGTCAAATCTCGAATACTCTTATATTTATCACATAACCATACATATACATATATAAATAATAAATATTTTTAATCTAATTTCATTTTTTTATAATGATTATTATTTTTTTATTCAATATTAAAGAAATATTATGTTTATATTTTATTAATTTTTTTTTCATAATAGTTGAATATTAATAAACTCATAATATTTTTACATAATATAAATTTTTCTATATTTATCTCATTTTTATTTAGCAAAACATAAATATTTAATACCAATATATTATATTATAATAATATATCAAATTTTATTTTGAATATATTCATTAGAATATTATAAAATTTTAATTTTAAAATGTATTAAAACATGAAAAATATTTTTCTTAGTAATAATATTCTATGGTTAATATAGAATATTAAAAACATGGGTCACGAATCTCGAAATTATAGTCCAAATCTTTAACGTATTAATATATTTTTCTACAATAGCAAAAAATATTTCTTCATATACATAAATATTTTTATGTACATAAATATTTTTTTATTTTATTATTTTTAATTATTATAATTATATTCAACCATTTTTTTTATTACGAAAAATTTAAATTATATACAACGAACTTTTCAACAATCTCTTTCTAAATTTAAATAACATTATCAAATTTTCATTATTTATGAAGGCTTTCTTATTTTAAACAATCTACGAATACTAAAAAAAAAATCAACATTTAACCCGTGACTAGACGCTGCGACGATCAGCAGTTCAACCCCGAGGCTTCTAGACATCAATACAAAAAAAAAAACGTTTTCAATTAAATTAATGTATTCCATAAAAAAGCTTAGAGTTTATTTCGTTTACTTTCTTCCATTTAATATATTTAATATAGTTTATTTTTGTCTCAACGCTTTCACTCAAAATTTAAATAGTGATTCATGAATAAAACTAAATATTACAAATTTAATTTAAAAATAATATTTTTTTCATATTTTTCTATATAAAATAAAACAATTTTCTAAAAATAATAAGACGTCATATATCACTCAAAATTTTATATTTTTAATTAATTTATTATTAATATATAACACTGTTTATTTATATAATTCATTAGAGAAGTATAATGTTTGAAAATAAATATCGAAAAAAGTCATGCTTCTAATGATTTTTCAATTATATATATTTAAATCATTATCATCATCATCTCCTAGCGTTTTTTTCGCGTAATTGCAGGGTCATTGTATTTAGTTTTATTTATGAATTCTATATATTTATATATGACATAAAAATTTACACGTGCACGAATATCAAATAATGGGTCCACTCGACTTACCATATATATTGTATAATATTCCTTTATTATGTTTTCATCGCTTTATTCAAAAATTATTCATATACGATAAATTTAAAATAATTTGAATCTCATCAAACGTATTTCGTCGAAATTTTAACATTTATATATAACACACAAATTTACACACACACACATATGGTTCTGATTGACGTGCGTAATAAAATAACCGACGTTTTCCTTCCTTCGAACCGAAAAAAAAATATGTTAACCCTTTCATATTTTCTTTAAAAGAAAATAATAACACAACATAAAAGGGAAAACATAACGTTTATTTCAATTGAACGACCTTCACCCTTTCCGAATGTTTCTTTTTCGCAGGGCATTTTATGTGTTTCAATTATATATATATATATTATTTTTGATTTTTTTGTTTTTTCTCACCTATTTTTTAGAAAAAAAGAGGGAAAAAATTCTACATATCGAACGGAATTTCATAATAAATTCGAGGGTTGAACTCGTAAAGGCCAACGAAAACAACAAAGGTCTCGAAATCGGGATGCTTTTAATTAAAACGCAGGTATTTGATCGATGATCGACCCTTCTAATTTTCTACAAAACACTTTCAACATTCTGAACGCTTCATTAGTTCAATAATCCGGCTTAACCGGCCTTAATTTTCCGTTTGTTTCTCATTCAAATATTATTTTTCGCCATAGTGTACTACTTTGTGCCTTTTCAAAATCGATTTTTTTTTCGTTCAATAATCAAACAATTTTGAACATTTTCTTACTTCTAACCGCTTTTGAAACGTCTCGTACAAAGAAAAAAAAGAGGGTGAGCGCGAAAGGGTTAAATTTTAACGGCGAAAGATTGATAGATCGCAGTTCGAAGGGCAATTAGTCCCAACTAAATATTGGAAAAGACAGACGAATTAATTTCGACGGTTCGCTTTGAAAGCGATTTTGCAACCGAATTGATAACTCTCTGACAAAATGACGAATACGAATAATAATCGACCCTTCTATTTGCCAGAACTTCAATTTTACGATTTTCCTTATATTATTATAAAATCTGCAAAGAAAGATTCTTCTCGGAATCGACACTGTCTAAATCGACAAATATCTGAACGCGAAAACCGATTGAATATCAAATATAATACTAAAATCAAACACAGCCAATCAAAAATTTAATATTAATATAATACAATTTTTTTTCTCAAAACATTATCACATGAAATATAATAAAGTTAAACTATTCGTATTATAAATTTCGAACGTGGTTTTCTCGAAATCAACTTTGTGCACATGTATCCTTTGTACTCTGCCAGTCTCATATATGACTATAGCGAACACTTCGATAATCTTACAGTAGAAGCTCTTAGAATACAATAGTTCATACAATAGTTTGCCAATGCTTTTCATACTTCTCAATACAATAGAACTAAAGTCAATAGTCTTATGAAATCGAAAAGCGCCGTCTTATATATAATAGGATTTGAATTTAACGGATTAAGCTTATTAAAATTTTTAATATTTATTTGTGATTAATATTACTCATATGTGATAATATAATATTTTAAACTATAATAATAAAGTATCATTAAGCATTTGAATAAATTTCTATAAAATTTATTTAATAGTCTAAGGTTGACTTCCAAAAAAGATCTATAAATATAAATCATTAAATCATTAGTCAAATGATTTAATGATTTTTATTGTGTTCGCGAATGTTTTCAAGTAATGTTTGAGACTATATATGTTATCAAAAACAGTACAGCATCTTGGCGGGCCGCAATTTTGATTTTGACGGACTGCATGCGTCCCCCAAATCCTCACTTTTGACGTGGCTTTGATTTAAATTAATAATTTCTTTCTTTATTTAATTTTGTTCATTGGGAAATTGAGTCAGGTCATAGCAGTCAGAAATTATGAATCAGATAAATCTTGTTTTCCCCAAAATGTAAATAAGCCATGAAATAGACGTTTTTATTTATGAATATTTCAACTGTATTTTGTTGCTGTATTGATAAATTTTCATAAGAAACTCAAAATTAAATTAAAAAAAATTAAGGATTTGTGTCCTGTAAAAAAATAGTATATATATATATATATATATATATATATATATATATATATATATATATAAATTAAAATAACAGATTTTCATGTAAACAGTGTTATAATAACGAACGCGTCATTTAAACGACGACAAGTGTGACCGCACCTTTAACTCACAAACGGTGTTTACATTTAATTAAAAAAATAATAATTACAAAATTGAATTACATACATACACATTTTAAAAACGAACGAAATACATCGTATAAAATACGTTAATAAAATTACGTAAACGACAATAAGTCATTTTTATTATTGAATTTTTACACGTGCGCAATTGTTTTAAATTGTCGTAAAATCCGGTTACTTTTTTTTAATTTTTTTTTTTCAATATACACTTGTATATAATAATATTCGTATTATTTTGTTGGTTGTTTTTTTTTTTTTGAGGGAGGGAATTTCTTTTCGTTTTAATTTTCGCTTTTTCGTTATCAATTGTCAAAACAAGGGCGGCGAAAATAACGGTTAATAATAAGGCAGGACCCTTTCGTTCGCGGTCGACATTTATTCGGCATTTTAGCACGCAACGTTTTAAATTTAATTTATGCGCGTTTCGTGTGCCTCACCGGTGTTATCAAAAAGTATACGGATCGATTTCGCCAATCGTACAATTAATATATAATTGATAATAATCTCGCATCATTTTCAAATATATATTTAAATCATCATTATTTTATAGAACTCGAATCATATCTAGTTTGAATATAACTCTTTTATTGTTGAATAATAAGTGGCAGGCGACTGAAAAAAAGTATGAAAAATAATAAATAAAAAGTTTATTAGATACGAGTAAACATAGACTTCTCTAAAAAAAAAAAAACAAAACTTAAGAACAACCTTGCGGGTGACTGTTAGATCGCGATTACCACTTTGGCTACCCCTGATTTAAGAATACAAATTTATTAATATAACAAATATAGACATTATAAAATATATTATATTTTGAAATAGGATAAATATTATTTTTCGCCCCGAAATGTTGCATATAATAATTTAAATACAGCGTATCTAGTTTTAATTATAGAAATCAAATTATAATATATTTAAATAATATATATATATATATATATATATATATATATATAATTTAAAAAATAGATGTTTAAAAATTTAATGTGTTAAATAAAGTTAAATATTTTTAATATAGGTCAATAACTAATATTTGAATTAATATTATTTAAATGAAACATTAAGTTTAACCGCAGCAACGGACAAAACTTTCCACTTGTATTCGATAACATTTTCACCCAAATGTCATTCGTTAGTTCCAAGTAATCTGGTATATATAACACTAATCCAACTAAGTTGAACTCCAATAAATGGGATTAGTAATTGTATTAATTTTCAGATTCCATCTGATGGAAATTGATCTTTGCCATCGTATTAACGTAACACATTTAAACCAACGAAGTCTGACGTGATTTGCGATTCAGCACAATATCATACTATATACACACATATATATATATGGTATATATATATATATTTAAACGTGTCATAATATAAATATAATATTCGACATTTTTATTATAGCTATCTATAAAATAATATGTACGCAATAGCAGTGTCGACTGAAATTGCATGATTAAATTTGATATTCGCACATCGTCAAACATGAAAAAGCGTTAGATATTTGCGTAACTGATACTTCTGTTAAAGATTAAACCGATCCATTATTACGGCTGACATTCCACTTTACACGTATAAAACGATCCTATTTTAGTACGGATGTCATTTTATACGCGAAAAGGTAACACCATTCACACTCATACCCCGCTTACAAGTGTATAAATATAATTTTATACGGTGAAAAATTGAATTTTTGATGAATTACCCGCTAGAAATCTGTTTTTATTGTAGACGTTCATCTCTCTAGTGATCATTTTTCTTTATATAATTTAATTTGTTTTGTATTTTTTTTTCAAATCGAAATATTTGAAATGTATAAAAATATCATACTTTTAAATTTAAATTAAATTTTTTATTTAATTCTGAATTCATTATTTTTATATAAAAAAAAGAGAAAACGGTATTATATTACTGAATTTTTTAAAAGATTACATCTATATATAAAAATAGTACTATAATTATTAATAAATCAAATTTAAAATAAATATTTATAGACTAAGAAAACCATCCATAAATTTAACATTAAACTTGCGGACACTTCTTATATACCTAATTCCTGCCGTGCCCGGTCAAAATGACCCGTTTATAAACGAGTTATTATTTTTATAATTAAACGTTAATTATAGTAAATTTGTTGTTGAATGAATTTATAAATAAATAAAATAACGATAGAAATTTCATTGTATACAAATTTTAAGAAAAGTCATAAAGTTTGATGGCGATACTATAACTATAGCGATATAGTAGTGATGAGTTTAAAATTCTTCTATAAAAATAATTCTATTGAAAAAAATTTTCATCAATCGATTTACTTCCATAAAGCATTTTGGATTATTTCAAGTTGAATTAAATTTTTAACATTATATTATATTAAAATTGAAAAATGATTCCCGAAACTTTTCAGTCACACCGAATATAAGCCGTAGCGATGTAGCAGTATCGCGGCGTCGACAACAAAACGCATTCAAATGTTTATTTATGACGCGATATCATACACAACATATAACAAAACGAACCGACGCATTTTTTTTTAATATGGCAAAAATATTCAAATATATTGAACACCAGAGTTTGTCAAACCTTGCATCAGAATTTGACGTTTTTTTCATATTACAATTATAATTTATTAATATTATTAGATTATATTATAAATATTTAATGTTGATATAAGTATTGCAGAACTTGAATTTAAACAATATAAAGAACAAATCAAATACAAATCACAAATGTCAACACTGTGATACGTATATATAAATGGTGACTCTTTTTTTTATTTTTTTATTATTTCGTATTCTGATTCCGGCCACTAAATCACGCTCCCGACGCCGTTACGACCCCCCGCTTGGCCGTCCCTGTCTCGCCGCGGATAGCGTTTAAATGCTCCTGATGAAATATTTTATTATTCCCTTAACAAAGGCAATTTTCAGACCGCGGCACTTCATAAATAAGCGGCCGGGCAGGCAAGTTCAACTTTTTTCATTATACAGGTTGAAGCGCAACGCGCGGCCCATTCATTCGGCTGGTATGAATTTAATGAATTTAATCATAGCGCAAAGATATGTTTTACGATCCAAGCGCGCGCTAGGGGTTAACTCTGCGAATTTTAATGCTTATATATATATATGTGTGTGTGTGTGTGTGTGTGTGTGTGTCGAATAATCTCGTTATTACGTATTCTCCTGTATAACGAATCATTCTCGTTTTATCAGAGTGAGTGTCTCTCCTCTGTAAACGGCTGAAGCTTATTTATATTCATGACTATTAAAAGTGGATCCACTTTTGCACATGATAACCCTTTAGACACGTATTCAGAGCGCATCGATCGTTTTAATGAATTTTTGTCGACGAAATTTTTTTTTTTCTATTGCATCTGAAGGGTTAAATTCATTCAAGAGTTGTTCGAATCCGCGTTATCGCCGCATTTCATTAATCTTTAGTTTACAAGATGCGAAATATATATTCATATATCTAAAAGATATATAGTTTAAATAAAATTTAAAAAAAAATGTAATATGGAGTTGTAAAATGAGATATTGGGAATTCGAATATCATGTATTTGGTAGTCTAAAGGTTAATCATAATATTGGACATAATATAATTATCAAATTATACGCAATTTGCAATAAATAATATACAAAAAATACAACTGACGACTCGGTTTCATTTTTATATATATAAGATTGTTAGAACAATGATTTATTATTCATAAAAAATATTAATATATAATTTTTCTAAATAATAAACAAAATATTTTTAAACGAAAAACAAAACTTTATTTTAATATCGCATTTATAAATCAAAGATTAAAAATCATTATTGAATATGTAATAAAAATAAATATACTATGCTGTTTATATATATATATATATATATATATATATATATATATATATATATATATATATATATATTATATAATATAATATAAATTAAATAATAATGTAGTAAACATTAAACTGCCCTTATAGAAAAACTTTTCGAGATTCGGGGTTCAAAGTATTATGTAAATTATACATCGGACTACGTCATATTGAAAAATTAACCCGTGTTATCGATTTTTTTACGTCGAAAATTGAACACAATTTAGCTAAATTGCAGCTTTGGCGACTATAATTGGGGCAATTACGTGTAAAATGCTAATATATATATATATATATATATATATATATATATATATATATATATATATATATATATAAATTATCATAAATATACCGCATATATCGATAAAAGTGCAAAACACTTTGAAGAAAAAATACGATGAAAAAACGAACGCTATATATAATAAGTAAAAAATAAAATATTTTTTCCATATATATATATATAATACATTTTTGTTTATTTAAAAAAATATTTATTTTTCTATCGTTTAATAAGGATTGATCACGCTTCACTTTCGCGTAACGTTTTGTAATAATACTTTTTTTTCTCGTCGACTTGCGGAAATAAAAAAAAACGGTTCGGCAACTTTTTTATCACACCTCGTATATCAAAAACATCGACGCGAATTGAAACAGGGGACGTTTTTCTGCCATCAATGTCGATTTCGTTCGACACCCGCGGGAATGTTATTTATATGTTTATATTTTTATATGTACGTATATATATATATATATATATATATATATATATATATATATATATATATATATATATATATATATATATATATATAATGATCAGTGGTTTTCAACGTTTATCATAATTAAGTAAAAATATGAGAAATTTTATATATTGAAAATTTAGTATCAAATTGTACATATACTTTTATTCTATAAATTTAATTTAAAATCTTGATTTTTCTTCAGAGTTACTATTTTCAATTCTAGACATGTCATAAATGTTGAGAAGCTCAGTAGTAACACATATTATTGCCAGTTTTGCCCTTTTTTTTGCTCTTCGCCGCCGTCGACATGATAAAAATATTCTACTTGCGCGTTTTTAGTATCGGAGTTTTTCCTCTCGTCAAGTTAAGTTAGTGTTCGCTTTGACGACTTTATGTTAACGCGAGTGTTTTAGGCTTAGGGTTTCTCAGTTTTATATATATTTTTATCCAGCATCCCCCTGAACGTTCATCCCTTTCGTCTATCTATTCGTGTTTTTCATTCTTTACTTTTCATTTTTTTTTTTTTGCTAATGCTTCTTTCTCATGTACTTTATTGCATATATGAGGTGCGACAAGTCAATTCCGGGAATGCATTTGACGAATAAAATTGAACGTCCCGTTGCTATTTTCAAATTGTGTACAGCACTTATATTATTGATATACAAATTCTCAACATTTTTCTTACTATTACTCTTATTTAGTTGTATTTTAGATATTCCAATATATATCAATATGATTTTTTTATTTTCATATATAATATGTATATAATTTATTAACGTATTAAATTAATAAGTATATTTTATTGACAACAAAAAATCATTATTAACGGGACCAATTATAAGAAGGACACGGTAAAAAATCGTTTGTTAAAAAAGACGTCACATTCAAATTTGTTGAATAAATTTTCTATTTATAAAAAAGATCGTCGAAATTCCGACAACAAAAAACCTTTTCTTCAGTTTAGAAATTCTGTAATCCTGTTAAATACAAAAATTTGTTAAAAAAAAATAATATACTTCATAAAAGAGGACATTTTTCCAAGGAGGAACTGATTCAAAAAAGAAAACTGTCCTCCTAAAAGGAAATAGGAAACACTTTTTAAAAGAGGAAACGATATCAAAAAGAAAGACCGTCCTTTCATATGGAGGACGATTGGTCAGCTTATTCATTATAAATAATTTAATTTAAATTGTTATATTTTTACATTCCCTTACTTCAACTAAAACATTTCCAATGTAAATAACTCAATAAATCACTCGATTACAAAACACGAATAGAAGACGTGATACGTGATAAAAAAAATAGCAAAATGACAAAAACAACACGAACGATTCCTGCAATTTGATTGCCACACCCAACACATAATGTTCCCGTATATCCAGTCTCATTTTTTAGCCATCTGCGAATTCTTCGACACACCCTCTCATGCAACGGGGGATGGTTAGGGGGACGAATGCATCAAAGGAGATATTTAATATGGGACTCTCGCTTTGATCGCGTCGCCCTTTGCACCGACGCCGGATGATTTTTCCCTAATAAATTGCTAGGGCATCACATTATTACGCCACACCGATTCATTCGAATTATGAAGAATTTAATTTAAATTCGAAATCTTCACGAAACTCACTCAAATTACGACATTTTGAAGACGTGTAGTGCGCATACATATAAAAATCTCTTTTACCATACACTAATCAATAAATTATATAATTTTCATACAATTTTTAATTTTATAATATAATATAAACAAAGTCGACAGATTAAATACGATAATTGATTCGAGCCTTTGTTCACACACTATACATGGTAAATGTTCGTGAACATATTTATCGTACACATAACTAGTTCACGTATTAACAGTGTCTCTAATAATTTATCAATCAACGTGGGTTGTTTAATTAATAGCGAAAGCACATGCGTTACACGCGAAGTATGCAAATTATGCAAGCGAAATTGGCGCATTCGCAATATATTCTATATATATAATATATATATATATAGAGAATTTTGTACTGATTTGCACGCACATGCTCTTACACAGAAAAATCTCATTGTATATATATATATATATATATATATATATATATATATATATATATATATATATATATATACAATATATATATCATATTTTTTAATATTTAAGATTAATTATTTTTTATATTAAAAAAACATTAATTTATTCCACGTATCATCAAAGCTCCTCAAAAAATTCCATATATATATATATATATATATATTAGTATTTTTTTAACATAATTTAAATTTTAACATCATAATTATAATGATAAAAATATAAAATTATTAGCGATTCAGTTAAATATCGTATGACTTTAAATTTTATCTGTTTATACTGTGTTATATTCGTATGTATGAGATTTAATCGTATGACGGGTGAAAAATTGTGGGCGCAACTTAACATACGATTCGATTCGCATTTTAAATGCTGTGAATATTTTTCTGTCAAATTTTATGCATAATTTTAATGCGATATATGCTACAATTTTTTAATATTTTTATAATTATATTATATAGAATTTTATTTTTTCACGATTCGTTTCTATGAGATTTATATGTGAATATGTTTTTTTTTTCATCTTCATTATCATGATTGATACTCGGAAAATTATAAATGTTTGATATTCTAGTATCTTTCTTCAATATCTCTAGTATCATTTTTAAATTTAAAATTACGTTTATTTTTTATATATGAGTAAATTAAATCAAATTTAAACTAAATTAAATAATATATAATAATGAACTATAATTTAATGACATTTATGCGGATCAAAATTTTAGAAAAAAAAAGATAATAAAGATTTTTTTTTTAAATATATACACACTGATTTTTTTACGTTCTGTTTCGTGTCTTTTTTTCGTGTTCGCTTTTCCCGTTTTGGACCTCTGAAAATTATTTTTGCGAACGCATCGCAATTCCGTTTCCGTATGAAGCGCGTGAAAAAAATTTTTTTTTCCGGGATTCTCATAACAAGTTTCATTTGTTCGTTTATGTTCTTTTCGACTACGAATATTCCGGATAGCATCGTTGAATTCTTAAATTTTTCGAGTTCAAAAAAAAGATTTTTTTGGCACAAGATTGCCCTCTGTGATTTTTACAATTGCCACGTATGAACTATAAAAAATATATTTTAATAAAAATTCCTTTTTGTAAATATCATTCATAATTTTCCGTCATCTTTTTAATATCATAAATATTTATTTAATATTTTAAAATCTCTGATTGAGATCTATTATAGATAGATCTTGATAAAGAATTTTTCTCATATTCTAAATTATCACTAATTTTCATTGTTATAAAATTTATTAGAATAAAAATTTAATTGATTTCTTGTTTTTTTTCCTATTATTTCTCAATAATAATAAAATATAAATATCATTTACAAGAAAAAATTAATTTGTTCGAGCATAAAAAGTGAAACATTTTATGTCTAAAACGAATGAAAATTGTTAACTTTGTCGTGACAATATTTGAAGAAACACTCGAGCTTTTTGTTTACACGAAAAAAAAATAAATAAATATAAATGTATGTATAAAAAAGGCAAGAATAAAAATAAAATAAAAATAAAAAGTTAATTTGATACCGTCTCCTCCTTTCTGGAAGGAGGGAGGAGGTACGAAAATTCGCCCCGAGCATTTCCCGAAACGCCTAATTTATCTAAGGTGGAAAACGCGATGGGAAAACTCTCATGTTCAACCGACCTTGAAACAGTTTTCCCGCTTTTTTTTCGTGCTTCTTTTTTTTGATTTTCTTTTTTTTCCCTTAACTCTCTCCTTTAGAGCCTTTAACTCTCCCGCACCGTTGATTGTGTCTATTCAACGAGTTTCGTTTTACATTTTCTTTGCCGCTACCCCTTATTTTCAACCCTCCCCGTCTTTGTCCTCCATTTTCCCTTCGAGCGCGTATACCTTTCTTAGTTTTATATAATTCTATTTTATTTCATTTTTCTTTTTTATTTCTATTTGCCGCAACCCTTTTCCCCTGCGGTAACAAAGATATCGTTTAATTTAAACTGGAACGGATATCGACAAAATCCTAAATCAACACTCTCTTTAAATTTATTTATTAATGTCGTCCTCACACCTATGAATTATAATGAAAATCCCTTATGAAAGAACAACATTTGGATAAATTTATGATAACAAATATGACGTTAACGTTTATACAACAATTATAGATATTTAAATATAAAATTATTATTCATTATATATATCAAAAAATATTTTGAATAATGCATATATGGAATACTAATTGACTTTTCCACTGAAAATACATTGAATATTACATATAAATAAATAAACTGATAATTTATATCATTCTAATATTTACTCATATTATATATATATATATATATATATATATATATATATATATATATATATATATATATATATATATATATATATATATATATATATATATATATATATATGAAATGTACAGTGATGATGATAATAATACGTCATTTTCTTAGTCGTATAAATATATATATATATATATATATATATATATATATATATATATATATATATATATATAAGTACGTCATAAAATGTCGCAGATACTCGTTTATAGTTTATCGTCGCAGCTCTTATAATAACTTCGGTTATAAAAACCTGTAATATGGCTTTTTAAACAATTTTTCCCATTGCATTCGTACGAAAACGTTTCGTTTTATATAGCATTTTATTTACGCGAACGAAAGTGCAGCCATCAATGGCCAAACGGCTTAAGTGCGTAAAACTATTTTTTTTTTAAACAATATATTAAATGTACAAAATATTAATACTTATTATTTTCAGTTTCTATATATATATATATATATATATATATATATATATATATATATATATATATATATATATATATATAATTATATTGACTTAACATTTTGTTTTTATATCGAATCATCAATTACTATAATTATATATCCAAGAATTCGAACTCCCAAAAAAAAAGCCATTACGCCAAAGTTGCATGATATAAACTAAACTGTCTGTCATTTATTTCTGATATCAAATTGAATTTTACAAAATTTCACACTTACAAACTATGCGATTTTCTCGAGTACCTCGGAAAATATCGCATATTAAAACGATTTTCCTTAATGCGTGAAATATTGTCTTCGCTCAAAACGCGAATCCAAATATTGCTCATTTTATGGAAACTTATTACCCGGCTTTATATCAAAGTATATGAAATATACTTTGAAATATGAAATTCAAGGATTTTCTTGTATCAATGTATATTTTCTTATACCTTAACACACACACACATTTTCATATATATATATATATATATATATATATATATATATATATATACCATATATATATATATATATATATATATATATATATATATATATATATATATATATATATATATATATATATATATATATATATATATATATATGAAAATATCAAAATTGCCAACTCTGACAATATTTCTCATCGTTCCGACAAAACGACTCAATATTCTATCTTCCTATTGCCACTTCAACTTTTATGTCTTATAAAATGCTTTTTGTAGCTCGTTTTAAGACAAAAAAAAATCCGAGATTTCATAAGATTATATCGTATTTATTTTATTGAATAATATTGTTTTTAACGGTCTCATTTTAAATATCATATAATAAAATATACGACAGCCGCAATAGCGCAGTTTAAATTCCTATATGATTTTGAATTTATAAAATAAATAATAAAATATACGAATAAAACCTGAAATTATTAATTAATGCGTAGAAATTATCAAAAAAAAAATAATTCGTACCTTTTGAATATTATAAAGCATTAAAACCCTAAGTGTCACTGTATGTTTTTATCGCACAGAATAACCCACGTTATAAAATATAAAGTGACACGTCGAGTTCTTTATTCAACTAAAACTTTAATACTTTCATAAAAGTAAAATGAAAACAGGCTTTTAAAAACTTTAAACAAATCCTGGCAACATTTTACATGCATTTTCGTTTTTTTTTTACTTCAAAATATTTCTTTTAAAAAATATGTATGACAATGAAAAAAAAATATTATTAATATTTCTTAAAAAAATAATTCATCAAAAATATATTGTTTTTTTATAAGGTCACATTGTCAAATTTCAATGTGAATTCGCCACTATTAACGTTGCAAAACAATTCGTCACGGGACGAAAATCTCCGCATGCGACTATTCACAGGGTAGCTCATTAAAAGTGTGCGTTAGCGTCGCGTGTTCGCGGTCCGGAACGAACTCTCTCCCCTTATTATCAACAGGGGTATCGCATACGCGAACCGCGGTCCGATAAATCTTGCCCTTTTGTGTTATGCACACACGTGTGCACACGGTCTGAATTCGTTATATATATATATATATATATATATATATATAAATGTCATATTCATTTTCTGTTAGCAAATAAGAGAGAGTGGAGGGGGGGGATTGCAATGCACAAACGACGACAAACTGCGGACCTTTCCGGTTACACAAAACCGGGAATCGTTTTGTTCCTGCAACGGCGCAAACTTGTGCTCTTTCTTGTATTGTGTCCTCGTATGGCAATTATTTCACCATAGAACAAGACCATAAACATTATTAATGACAATAATAATTCATAGATCAAAATAAACCGTACTTGCTAAATTTCAATTTAGAACTCCAGTTTCTTCAACTAACGTTAATAAATAATTTTAAGGGACAGATTTTGTACTACCTGATAGTATTGAATTAAAGTATCAATATTTTAAAAATATCAATTTCTTAATCAATCACTTGTGTTAAATATATAGCAAAGCTACTGATATTTGCATAATTCAACTACATTCTTTTTGCTTCATATAATCAACAAAGTGATTTTCAATGTGAAAGTTTTAATAAAAATCCATTGATCAAACATCAAAAATACAATACCTGAACATTTTCACTGGCAATTCAAAAGTAATTTTAAAATTTTCGGTTCAATTTCACTATTCTATATGAGCCGTATAAAAAAGGGCGCATAATGAAAAAGCGCTTTTTGAACAAAATAATTCTATTCGAACTTGCATATTAAACGTTTGAATGCGGAAAATTTTTCAGAAAAAATAGCACATTAAAAAAAATGTTACACTGCAGTGTGTGTTTAGGTATGGGTTTATATAAGTGTGTGCGTGTGTGTGTGTGTGTATGATTGTAAAGGAAGAGTATGAGAATAATATACTATTATAGTTCCACAGAGTGGAACGCGTTCTGCGACCATGGTGCTAATGTCTTTCCTTTGGTCCTTTCACTGCAGCTTTTTAATCACGCTCACATACCGAAATTCATTGTGTTGAGCGCATTGTTACATTCGCGTATTTATTACACATTTCAACCGCCCACCTTGCCCGGCCCATCCCGGATCTGGCGCCAAACCCCGTCGTTTTTCAGTATAACCTAAAATATTTGTCATTTTTGTTCGAACGGGCGAGAGTCCGTGTCCATTGTGAGAGTACTGAGCGGGCCGTCCGTGTGTACGATGGGCGGATGGGCGGTATAACATCCCTTTCCCCTCCCCCGGTCATAGGGTGTTAGCACGGACAATAAAACGACCCCTTTCCGGACCCCGAGTCGACACTTCAACGCCCCTGAACCGGCACTGTATGCGAGAGACACCATCCTTGACCACCGCCGCAACAGACACGCAATTTAGAACCGTGACTTTCGACCCGACTGTATATCTTCTGAAGATTCTTATGAGAAAATTAAAAGTGCTGTCGTACTCTTATTTAATAATTATATAATATTTTTTAATATATATATATATTATAAAACTAAATTGTATTATATATTTGTAATGAAATAGAATCGTCAATTTTGAGTTAGATCATTATTCAAACCGAAATGCCACATTGCATACAACATAATAATAATAATAATCGATAGTTTAGTTCAATGATTTATTGACATTTTACGCCGCATTCGTTTCCAATGAACCGCTATTCGCGTTCATATTGCGACACTAATTATTGCTTCAGTGTTGCATAACCTTTTATCTAAATGAGCATATTACACGATTAAACGTAATGGGCATTGTCTAAAATGCAATCGAACCGCACACGATTTCCACAATTGATTGGCAACTGTTGCGCAAATCTACGTATATTTTGGCGGAAATCCCCCAATAAGCATTAATTCTCCGCTCAATCAGATTACTGCCGCGTCCTGAATTGCTTATTTTTGCTAATCCTTGAATTAAACTTTACATTTATTTATTTAAATAATGCCATGTTTTTATAAGAAATACCTATTTATTTATTTTTACATTTTATAGTATTTTAACTATTATATATATATATTTATATATAATTTGGTTTGAAATATAAATTTATCTCAAAAGTCGTCTCGTAAAGGAAAACATGCTCTGTGTCGAACAATATAAATTATGAATAAATTCGTTTTGCGAAATGGAAGAAAATCGTTTCGTTTCTGAAAATGACAAAAATTTTCCATTTAGATTAAGAACACTATTTTCGCGTTTATATCCGTTTATAAAAGTGTTTCACTTTAAAAAAATAAAGAAAGATATGAAACAAATGACACGGTGAGAAATGTTTAAATTGAGACAGAATCGTTATCTAACGCTGAAGATTTAATATAAGATATTTCTGCTCGTTTTCGCGAACGAAGCTTGCAAGTATAGGATGTGCAAAAAGAATGTTCTCTATTCTAAAAATTATATTAAATTATTTAATATAATATTTTTTTAAATTATTCGTTGAAATTGATATATTTAAAAAAATAATTTTTAGTTATACTTTGAGTACACTCCGAATATCCACTAGATAATATAATATATATATATATATATATATATATATATATATATATATATATATATATATATATATTTAAGCATTTTAACCGTCTAAAAGATGTCTACGGCTACTGCAGGTGACTGTGTGTATATTTCGGCAGACGGTGAATGCATTTGACAACGGAACATATCGCAATAAAAACGTCAACCGACCCGTTGCAGAAACCGTTAAAAGGGGACGCGACGGCACGGGGTTAAAACTTGAAGAAGATAGTAAGGGGGACGGTGGAACGAAAAGAAGAAAAAAAACCTCCCAGAGTTATAAGGGAGCAGAGACAATGGCCGACTCTAAAGCATATCCTGTACAGTTAAAGAGAATGTATGCTAGGACTGCTCGAGAAGGAATCGCGGGTATGGTGCAATCGAATAAGTCTGTCCGGCTGCTAGAATATTTCCTAGCTGTATTTCAGCTGAAAACGGAAAAACGTCTCCCGGTGCCCGGAACCATTAGGAAGATGCCGTTCTGACCCGTAAATCCGGACTTCTGGTCCCTTTCTGGCGTCACTTTGGTCCCGTTCTATCTTGGAAATCGCCATATTCCAATTAGATATTTGTATATATGTGTGATTCTGATCCATTTCTACTGACTAATCTTATTCTGATTTAAATATCGTCATATTCTAATTTTATACACACATAGCATTTTTGTAAAAATACAAAATATATATTGATTTACTCGTAGAAATTAGTCATCTCCAAAAATCTCTATTAAATAGTTTTATAGAAACAAAGCTTTAATATTATTTGATAATTGAAATTATTACAAAAGTTTCACAACACTGGTGACAATTCAATAATTAGATTTATTTATGTAGACCATAATTTCAAACTACGGCATCGTTTGTTTGTCTTTGAATAATTTGATTCTAATTATATTATTAATCTAAATAAATTATCTATATTTTAACCTTAAATACAATTATATAAATAGAATTCTTCAAAGTTAGACTATATGATTTAAGAAAGTTCAATTTACACTTTTTTCAGCCATATATATATATATATATATATATATATATATATATATATATATATATATATATATATATATATATATATATATATATATATATATATATATATATGAGCTAATAATAATCACTTAGTGCGCTCGCTTCGATTTCCATTCTTGGAAATGTATAATTTTCATTCATTTCCGTTAACACTTCAATCCGTTTCCAGCTTTAAAATCTCTCATATTCCAATCAAACACTTGTATGAATATCGATATGGCTTAGTCTGGCTTTTATCTGAAACCGATTGTCAGCTTTTCACATGTCGACTTGTATTTACAAATATTTGTAAACGAGAATAAAAGCCACGTAACGATTTGCCCTTTTGAATATTGTAGACAAATATATAAAAATATATTTATACATTTTTTTTTATTTTTATATATCAAAAAAAAATGTTAAAATCAAAGTTTTTATTAGAAATTTATAAACTTTAAATCATATTTCAAAATTCTATAATAATGCAACAAAGAACCACTACATTAAATATATCTAATATCTCGTAGTATCCAACCGCGGTTTTAACGTCTATCAAAAGCTGATGACGACTTAAAATATAATTTATTTACATATTTAATCATGAAAGAAAAGTTTCAGTTCAAATTTAATTTTGAAAAAAAATTAAACGAAAAAAAATAAACTGCCATGTTGTCACTAGATGGCGTTGTTTGATTACAGAGACCATGTTCAATAATAGATTGTTTATTTTTAGATACATTTATCACATGTATAAAATATTTAAAAAAAACATTATTTTTAATAATCGGCAAAATAATGACATATCAATGCGATGAAAGCACAATGTAAATTTTCGAATATTCCGTGTTTGTAACAATTTCGTCGTTCATATCGCCTTACGAAATTCGGCAATTTCAGTTATGACGGTAGTAAACATTTAATTCTTCTCATACAATATAAAATAGACGTTGTAATCTTTAATGGGTGGCACTGAAACCGGGTTTAATGTTATAATTTCATTCTAATACTAAAATTAACGAGCTATGGAGGACCTGCAGCAAACTTGCCATAATTTTAATTTATTATATCACTCGGGGGTTTTTTCCACTCTTTTATTATTTTTTTTTTCGTTTTTTTTTGCGCTATAATATTCCGTGCTGTACGCGACGAAAATGCTACTTTCGTATGTTACATGCGGATATTAAGGGTAGTTTTTTATTTTTTTTATTTTTTGAATGTATATAAAGTCGTTACATAGTGTAAAAATATTATTTGATATTCGAAATATTTTTATTTTATATGATACAATATGTTGAATTTTTATCGTGAATTATTTTACGACTTTAAGTCAGATTAAAAAATTTTCAATATTATTATTATTTTTAAAATAGCAAAATTTTATTATATATTTAATAATATTATTGAATAGTATATTAATAGTCGTTTGTGTAAATCGATTTGCTTTAGATAACATATATTAAACAATGTTAGACGTAATTACACTTAAATATGTCAACATATTATACATTGATGACGTTTGAAATAATTTATATATATGTTGATCCAAAATTATAGCAATAATTATAATATATATATATATATATATATATATATATATATATATTTATGAAATCAATAATATTATATACTACTAAAAATAATAGATATAATTTTTAAAATAAATTAAATTATATAAAATATTAGAATTCGAATCTAAAACTGATTAAAATTTAAAATAATCAAATGCAAATCACTTTAATTATTCTGCTTTCGAATGAATAATCTTGAATAAATTACATTAAAATAGTAAAATTAGAATGGAATCAAATGAAATAGATTGTAAATATCTGGGGTAGCCAAGCTTTAATTACGAGCCATTTTTCAAAATATATTTTTTTTTACTAAATACGTAAAAAAAGTTTTTTTTTTAATTAATTATTTATATTTATTGAAAACATATAAATAAAAGTACAATATATGTTTATTGAATTTAAATATTAAATTAACATTTTTATTTTACTTCTTTTGATAATTCTTTAAAATGAAAAATGAAAAAGGAACACTCGGGTGCATTTATAGAGAGCCACAAACAATCCTTCAAAGAGCCGCAGTTTGACCACCTCTGTTATAATATATATATATATATATATATATATATATATATATATATATATATATATATATATATATATATAGTATATAAATCTGAATAGAGAATTGTTGAAATAAAACATGTAATTGATTCAAAAACAAAATTTTCACCCAGAATTGAACAAACAATGTACATGATTTAAAATAATTTAATCATTCGGCAATTTCACACACAAATAGTCGCGCACGCGCGCACGCACACTTTGATTTTAATTCGTGCGAATAGCTCAATTTAAACTTTAATTTGTCGCGCGAGCTTTGCAAACGATTTCAAAAACCCCGACCTCAAACCACTCACCACCCCCGCTTTTACCCCCTTTTGCCCCCCCCAGTATAAATAAATCCGTACGTTTTGCATCACATATTAAAGGCGGCAGCAATTAAGATGCGAGAGACGAGCACTTAGTGTTTGCATTTAATTTAAACCCTTATAACCGGACGAAAGTTTTTAATCAGAATTTATTTTATATATTTATATATATAATGAAACGCATTCGAAGCTTTGCTCATTTCTATATATTTAATTGTGGAAAAAAGTTTAACTAAACAAATATATATATATATATATATATATATATATATATATATATATATATATATATAACTTGAAATATACAGTACATTTCGAAATATATATAATTTTATTATATTTGTTCAGTGGTGGGAACCTTTTTACATGAAAAAATCATTTTTTAGTAAAAAACTATCATCTGAAAGTGATGAAAGGTCACAAATTTATACGTTTCTGCCAAAATATATATATTTCCAATATAAAATAAAAAAAACACAAAATAATAATATCATACGATACATAGAAAACCGCACTCGTTAGTTCATAAGGCCATATATGACCGTAAGGCCGCAAATTTGCCTATATCTGTATTATTTATTTCCAATCTAAATCTACATTATTTTATTCAAAAAGTATATATATATATATATATATATATATATATATATATATATATATATATAATAAAATAATGAAATGTCTTTAAAAAATATGCAAATATTTTTTACTCATAAAATACGAATAAAATTAACGTTTAATCGTTCAAAATTTATTATCAAACTCATTTAAATATATCATAATTATATATTTAGTATGCGCTTATAGTATAATAGGTAATAAAATATAAAATTTGCTGCACTCGTATATAGTTCATATAAATTGTCAGATAAGCAGTCGTCATTTTTTTTTTCAGCAAAAATGCGAACAAGCTACACATCTGAAAAATGATATGAACAGATAAATGCACGTAGCTATATTCATGTCTGAGCACTATTTCATTTTATGAAAAATGCCTTGCTTGCTCTCTGAAAAATATTCTCATTAGGACGAAATTGTATTATTCGAATCCACCTGGAAAAATCTTTTAAATTGAAAGATGCAAAAGTGCATTTGTATATTTTTATGTACATTTTTACCGAAGAATATTCTTAATTTTTCATATTTCAATATATCATATATAATATATATGATGAAAATATGTTTCATATATAATTGTCGAACGTTTGAAACGTGGGGGAAAATTTGTATTTTTCGGATTTCCTTCGACACCTTCGTGAGCACATCCAGCGAAAATCACTTTAATAATCTCCCTGACAGCGTTCTGCACCCTCTGAAAGGATTTTGACCTGCTTTTCTTTTTTTTTCTCTTCTTTTTCTTTTTCTTCTTTTTCCCTCCGACGTCGGTATTTTTTTGGAACACGTTCTATGCACAACTTTTTGACACCTTCGCCGTGTCACATTGAAAAGTGTTCGGCGAATGTAAATCGTTCGGAGCCGATTCTGAAACTCGTGCCATCTTTCAGCGACATACGCATACATTTATATTATATACGAATATATTTATTATTATTTTATACATTTATAAAATATGAAAAATAAGTTGAAATTAAAATATTATATTTGAAAACGATAAAATATTATTGCGGTGCGTGAATGTT
Organism: Leptonema lineaticorne; assembly: GCA_024500535.1. Classification (NCBI taxonomy): domain Eukaryota; kingdom Metazoa; phylum Arthropoda; class Insecta; order Trichoptera; family Hydropsychidae; genus Leptonema; species Leptonema lineaticorne. The sequence continues at coordinate 7,109,222 of JANIJI010000001.1, forward strand.
CACATTGATCAAAATGACGATGCAGAAACGCGACCGTACTAAAAACCAATTTGTTCGTCGTAGGTGCACATGGTCGTGTTTTAGTCGATCGTTGTACCAAAAACCGCCCGACTTGACGGCACTAAATCAAGTGCGTGATTAATTGATCACGGGCGCTGGTTGTAGCACACTCATTAAACTTTTACCTGAGAAAAATCATCTCGTGCCGACGTTCGAGTCTCTAAAGCTTTCTGGTGGCGCCCTTGTAAACGGCGACCGACTAGAATTTTCCTTTCACCCGCGGGAAAAACTTCTCACGTGGAAATTCTTAATTGAAAATACTTGTCCGTGTCTCTGGCACGTTTCGTCATGAAAGATTCTTCTACACTCACTATTTCTGTCTTTCGCGCCTATGAACACGAATAATTATCTAGTTTAGTTATTATACATAATCACCGGTTATTTTAATTAATGTTATTGTACATGAAAATTTAATTTATTTTAATATCTTTCATAATATTTGTACGTTATATGTAGCACTAAAAGATAATCGAAATCGTGCCATACTAAAAAAATACGTAGCATACTCGAATGAAATATTTTTCATATACAGGTTATGACGCAAACTCAACCCCAATTTGTCATTTAATGTAAAAAAATATTCGATTCTATTACTATGGTGTACCTAAACGGCGCGATAATTTTCCATTATACTCAATTTTTGTCCAAAATAAAATCACTGAATAAAATTTATATCATTTGATATTGGATGAGATCCGAAAATGAAATGGGCGCTAATACGAAAAAATCATCGCACCCGGCAGAGGCGGTGGAGGAAAAAATAATAATAAAAAAATAAAAACGAGAAGGAAAATCTCTCCTTTATTGAATTTTCGACGAGATATACACGAGCCCGTAAAAAATATTTTTACAAAGGCGACCCCCTTTCCTCTCTTCATATACAAACTATTACGAGAAAACGCGAAAGGCAACGGAGGGTATTATAAGGGAAAAAAGGGAAAGCAAGAAAAAAATCATGGGTAAAAAAAATAAATATTTTGCATAAAATCGGCTTTGGGCGTCCGTGAGGTAGTTTTGGCCGTTTTCCTCCCCAATTTAAAGGATAAGGGATGTGCGCGTGACGCACACACATACATTTTTTCTATTAATGTTGTTTATTATTTGAGCTCAGTTTTGCAATGTCTAGTCGTTGAGCAAATATCGCTTTTTAAAGTACAAAATATATATTAGGAATACAGTCAACATAAGAAAATACACATTTTATAATATCTTCCGCTTTTAATACAACCCTTTCTACGGTATTAATTTTACTATATGTGAAAAATTTTATTTTTAAATTAAATTAAATTAATAATTTGTCACTTATTTTAAGTATTATTTATATTTTTCAAATACAATATTTTTAATAGATATTGGATAAAAATAAAAATTTTATTTTTGGAATAATAATATAAAAAAAAATAAATGTGTACAAACTTTTGACAACAACCACACATTACTATATTGAACAGAAAAAAAACCTTACATGAATGGCTGTTAAAAATGACTTTGATATACGCATATATCGTACGAACGTACATTTTCCGAGGTTATTTTCTTAGAAAAAAAAAAGAGAAACGAAACGGCGGGGTGGCAGCCGATAATCCTCCCGTTCCAGGTTTTTCTTTTATGGCGTCATCCGACCAGATGCGCCCAACTGATGGAGCGCGGGCGAGAAATTGGACAATCTCGGAACAAAGTTGTATAGAAACGCCGCCGCTTTCCAATGGCGTCTAAATCGCCCACTAAATCGCGACCGAATTATCTAATATCGAGCAATTTGCTCTCTAACTTTTTACAACTGCCCCCCGCTCATCCCAATATACCCCCTTATATATATATATATAATATTGCAAAATATAGAAAAAAAACGGAGGAAAACGATTCGACCGACTCGCTTTCGCTTTCCGCCACGCTCCTCCGAATGCGAACACTTTTCCGCCGCTTTTTCTTTTTTTTTTCGTTATTAACTTTTTTACGGTCCAAATTCGATTTTGTTTTTCAATCGGTATATTGACTTGGAGTCCATTGAAACGTGTCGGATTTAATCGAACTTGTTTATAATATAAACATTGCCTTTTCATAATCGTGTCCAATTATAATCGTTTCGTTTTGCTGATTTTATATAAATACTAATAAATAAGCCTAATTATTATATTATATTGACACAATTATCTATATTTTTGATCATTTTCTTTTTTCAACAAGATGATTATGTAGAAAAATGTTGAATTTATCGATAAAAAAGAAATGTTTTTATTATAATAACCATATTTCTTGTGGATTAATCAATTATAAATTTACGTTTATTGTGAATTTTGTAATAATTAAAAATCAAGTGTAAACATATTCATGAAATATGAAAATCCTAAACATATTCGGAACTCAATTAAATCAAAATTCACAATATATTGTGAATTTTGATTTAATTGAGTTCTTTGATTTAATTGTGATATATTACAATTTATTAAATATTATATATGAATATTCCATCAGTTAAATTGAAATATTTTGATTATCAACTTAATCGTATATAAATAAACAATCCTTGAAATATGATATAAATATTTCAATAAATTACAGTTATTTTGTATAATAATATATATTTAAAAAAATATTATAATGTCGAAAATATATTCATTTAACTATTTCTTTTATATATTGATATATATATATATATATATATATATATATATATATATATATATATATATATATATATATATATATATATATATATATATATATATATATATATATATTATACAAAATATTTAAAATTTCTGTCTTCAATTGAGAATACGCATCGCTGATTATATTATCGAGATTTTTCTCACACCGCTTAGAAAGAAATTAGTGTCCTGAAAAAAAAATATATATATATAAAAAGATAAGTCGATTAAAGGATTTTTAAACCTTTTTGAAAAACGAGCGGAAAATTAAAATGGGATTCAAAAGTAAAGTATTATGGAATGACAGAAGACAGGATTAAAAATAAATAAATCTGATTTAAAACTGAGCTTCCGGTTCCATCAAATGAATAATCTATTCTACGATTCTTTATGTTATGTTATATAATAATATTATAAAAATAATAACTAATAAATTCAACGTTTTATTGTTGTATAATAATAATAATAATAATATTTGTGAAATATGCGCATAAATAATAAATAGTCTCGTATGTTTTCCATAATTTAAATTAGTGCATTAATTTTGTACTAACGATGAGTCTTCAAGGCTATCAGAATGCGCGCACCACATTTTGGGAACTGCATTAATGTAAATTTATACCAGTGCAATATATCTTACATAAATGCAATGAAAATTGCATCAAAATTACGCTGAGCTTATTTAGGATTTAACCTTCTGTTTTTAGTATCACAAATGCAAAACTAATTTAATAATAAATTTTAATATATAAATTAGTTTCAAATTTATAAAACTTTCCGTTACGAATTATATAATAAAAATATAATTAATTAAATGGCGCACTTTAATAAAAAAAATTTATAGATTAGTCTCTAGCTATTTGTATGATCAATCTAAAAATATTATTTTCTAAAGATTTTAATATATCATCTCGTATTTAGTATATTTTGAGTTAACTTTTTCTTTATAATTTAAAAATCTGTTAGTCGATCTCAATGTATCCTCCTTTTCATTTTAAAACATTGGTCACCTCAATATCATATATATATAAATCAATATATATATATATATATATTGATTTAACCTTCTGTTGAAAAATTTTATATATAGAACATACAATATTTTATATATGAAATAGATATTATTTTATCTCAAAATCTAATATAGAAATCATTTACATATTTTTTCTTTTAAAGTATTTAATAGCTTAATATAAACACAACTTAATTTATATAAGGTTAAACATATGAAAACATTACAGATACTATCGGTAAATTTACACGTTCTAAAGCCTACTATTTTAAATAAATGAATATATAATGAAAATCTACACGCGAAAACTTTGTTATTCTCGTTGTTTATTTCCAATATTTTTTCTCACTCTCTCTCTTTCTCTCTCTATTTTTTTTATTCTTTTATTTTTACTTTCTCTTTACTTATATATGCTGTGTATACTACTAGAGGAACATCGCAAGTCGTAAGATTTTGTTACCTTCCATTTGCGGAGTTTATCGTACGCTTAAATATATCATCGTCGCTGGCTTATCCTGGCCTCGTAAAGTCGTTCTGAGAAAATGCGAACGGTCCTCCAGGTTTTTATTTTGTGCCGAAGAAGAAGAAGAAAAAAAAAGCCAGAAAGGGTGAGGCGGCCGCCTTTTATGCGCATCACGTTCGAACGACACTGCACTTTCGTTTTCGCGCACCGTTGCCGCTTATTTATTTATTTGTTTCGAAGATTTCTTTAGACGTTTTCTTTTTTCTTTTCTATTTTTTTTTTTGTTTCTAAACGTTACATCGTTATGCACTCTGAAGTGTGTGTGTGTGTTATTTTGACACCTTTAACTTTTCCACCCTTTTTAGGTGCTTTTTAAATCGACGTGACTCCGGGGTTTTGGATTGAAATTACTATATCCAACTATTCTTATTTTGCAATATTCTATATTCAGTTATATTTTTGTCAGTATTTCTAAATAAAAATTATAAGCTTAATCAATATTTTTAAGACGTATTAAAATTATTATTTCAAATATTTCTAGAAATTGTTCCAAAATCATCAATTTAAATTTAAAATAGATGAAAAAATGAATACAAAGTAATTAATACATTTTTGCCAAAATTATGTATACAATAAACATTTAATATACTACATACGGTATTCAAAACGTAACGGATTTTTTTTTGAAAATAATTTTATATATTCATCGATGTTATTTTCTTTAAAAGTCTTCATTAAATATTATTATATTTATACAATCTCTTCTAATTCCCAAAAAACTTTTAGAACTCCATCTTTGAAATCTTTTTACGATGTCTCTTAAAGATTCTTTTTGTTTTATATATTTTAATACACTCAGATCCATGTCTGGCAAATATGGAAGCTGAGACATTATCACAATATTGTTTGCCAAAAATTTACAAATTTCACAAATTATATTTGTCCAATTTTTTGATGTGTTGGTAAACGTGTTAGTAGATATTTTGAGCTATATAAAATATTTAATCTGAACAAAAATATAATATTTTCACTATAACGAATATAGATATTTAACACTTAAAATCATTCAGTTTAAGACAATCCATGTTATATCGCGCTATAGACCAAACGGAAGCACTATGGACGAGTTAACTCGTCCCGTTCGGTAATTTACCTGCACGAGTCGCTCTATTTAACACGAAGTCATTAGGTCAAAATCTACCCTGTCACCCGGCACAATATAATCAATTTACCCACCCGGTAATGTACGGTAACAACGACGCGTAACCCACCCATTCTCATACTCTCCCATTTTGATCCATCTGTATCCTGGTTCGAACGGAGGAACCGAACATTGGGCAAAACGCGTACACTCGTCGACAACAACGGGTTAAATGGACACATTAATAGAACCAACGGTTAAACTAACCGAACGGAATTATATAAAATATATTACATATATATATATATATATATATATATATATATATATATATATATATATATATATATATATATATATATATATAATTTTTACAATTTGATAAATTCTCCGAATTTATTTCTTTAACACTTTCGGTGCCCATCGGTGATTGAACTGAATATTTCTCAATGTCATTGTGTACATCATTAATCACACTTTCTATTAACATTATGGCTTATCTATTAAATCACCAATCGAATATTTTTTTCTAAACATATTACATATATACATTTCTATAAAATATACATAAAGAGAACTACTTACTTTATAGAAAATGTGAAGATTGGTTGTAATATATATTGAAGTCGAATATAATAAAATAAAAGAAAGTTTGAATATTGCATAAAGCTTACCATTTACTACACAATTTTAGCTATGACTTTAATAAAATTCTACCTTATGTGTGTGTGTGTGTGTGTATACAATTTAGATGATCTCCATTAAAAATTCTTTTCAGAATATTTTTGGTTTAAACAAAAATGTATATATAAAATATTTTTTTAATAATTTTTCTGCACCTTTTAGCTTTTCTTGGTACATGTTTCTTGAATAATATTAGCTTTCTTTATATTATCTGGTAGACTAATGACCCGAAATATAACGTCAGTACATAATTTATATTTTTCACACCACACATAGGGGAAAAATGCATCATCATCGTAAAAACATCCCCTAAAATATTTATACTAACTACCAACACTATATATGAACACATGATATTAAGTAAAACTACAATATAACTAGTAAGTCCTGAATGTTTAACAAAAAATATTTTTTTATTAAAATTAATATTTATATATATAATTAAAATAATATTAATTTATCTAATAATAAAATAAAATTCTTCAAATATAATAAAATATACTTCAAATAATTTCAAAACGAAAGTTAATTTAAAACCTTAAAAGTGCCAACACTTACACGCCCTTAATTTTATATTATATTATACGAATATTACAAAGGAAATTAGCTAATATTTAACGTTTATTAAAGGGACTGCTCTCTTCTGAGCCACATTACAAAAGTGCTTGAAAAGCTCTTAAATTTTCAATAAGTGTTTGCGTAATTAACACATTAAATACTTCGCGTTTTGCCAAATTGAGATACTTCTCACAAATATAACGATAATAAATAATTATTATGATAATAAATATTATATAAGACTATTATTAACTATGTAAATTATTATAAAAAAAAAATTCTATATTGTAATTTCAAACTAAAAATATCAAATATTCTTGAATACAATTATCTTTAAAATTAAAATTCACTTCATCGATATCGTAATTATACTAAGAGCCATTAACTATAAACACTATCACAACTCGTTGGACCATGTTTTCGATTAACAATATCAAGTTTCAATATGCTTAGGCAACAATGATGAGTCCGTTGTACACGGTAATGATGTAAGCACGCTTCGTATTATCATCCCTTCCGTGTATCTTGAACTAACCTAGACAATCTGTCTATTAAATTAGATCTTTCATCTTCATCACGCTAACATAGTGATTTTCTTAATGGTCGATCAAATTCAATTAATCGTGACGATATTATAAAATTATATTTGTAATTTTGAACAGTGGATTATCGCAACGCCATCTATCGTCAAGTACCATATACAAATGATTATTGAATTTTATTCTGAATTATAATTTTTAGAATATTCTAAAATCATATACAGTATTTAGTATTTAGAATAATGTACGAATAATAGCATCACAAAAAAATATATATATATATATATATAAACTTTCTCACTAAAAGATTAAACTAAACGAACGAACGCGAAAGTAGATTAAAAGTGGAAATTCTCGATCGCTCTTCGTTTCTACGATTTATTTTTATTTATTTATTTTTTGTCTGCTTTTATAAAGACCGAGGAAATGTTTTGATTCTTTTGTTTATTGAAATAGCAGCATTGGGACCCAACTTTCTACTTAAAAACTTCATTTGGAATCTTTTCTTCCCGTAGCATCTTTAAACAAATACACTCACTTGTATAACAATACAATGTGATAAGCGCATTTCGTATACGAAATACGTTTTTTGAATGTATTTAAAATTTAATATTATTAAAATCGGTCTAAGTTTTTTCATAGGAAAAAAAAATGAATATATATATATATAAAATGTCTGGTAATACAAACAAAAAATAAATTGGAAAAAAATGGCACCTTAGACCATTTTTCACGTTGCATTCGTGTACGTCGAGAAATTCACCCTCAAACCCTTTTCCCTTCGCGTCGTACGCGAGTTTTGTTCACAAAAAGCGATAATATATTTGAAAAATGTCTTAAGAGCAAATGAGGCTAATGGAGTTAACGTACATGTAAAGGAAAAAGTACGCGTTGAAAAAAAAAACACGCATTAAGGGCCAAGGGAAAAGCGGGGTGCCCATTGATCGTTTTCAGGGCGCACTTGACACGTTCACCTCATTGTTTCCCCTATCGTTATTTATTATATGCTTTTTTTCCTGTTCATGTATGAGCTTTCAACGCCGATAACTTCGCAGGTGATTAGCGTAACGACCTTCCGTTATTTTGTTTATGCTAGTGTATATATATATATATATATATATATATATATATATATATATATATATATATATATATATATGTATATATAGTGTATATATATATATATATATATATATGTATATATATATATATATATATATATATATATATATATATATATATAAGTTTATGTAGATGTGTGTGCAAAAAAATAATGATTCTCAAAGTGTGATGCAAATCATATCATATGAAAAAGGAAGCGTTTTTAAATTGTATAAAAAAAATTCACATACCTAGTTATATCATTAACAAAATAATATATATTTTTATTAAATTGTTAAACTGATGATCAAATTTTTTTAAATATAAATGAAAATGTCATAAAAATAATTTCCCTATTTTTTTAATTATACAAAGTACAAAATACAAATTGTTTATATCACTCGACACAAAGCGGTTTTATAAATCAACATATCTTAAAAAAACTAATTTTAAAATAAAGTAAAGATAAGTATTTTTATTATTATAACAATAATAATAAAAATACTTACTATATTTTTTTCTAACTTAATAAATGATTCATGATTATTTTTCTAATATTAGATATGTTATAAAAATATCTGATGAAAATAATCATCAAAGTAAACAACATATATAATATTATATATAAACAGAGGTGGTCAAAATTTTGATAGTTAATAGCGATATATTATTTATAAATTATAAATTTCAATCTAAACAACAATATATATGTTATATAATCATTAAATAAATAATAATCTAAAGCCAAAATAAATATAAATTTTAAATAAACATATGTAATATTCAATATCATTTTTTTTATTTAGGAAATATTTTTTTTATATTTAACATTAACACACACACACACACACATATATATATATATATATATATATATATATATATATATATATAAACAGACGTACGACTGGAAATAGTTACGGAGTCGACAAGTCGACCGCAGTCGACACTTTAGCCACCCCTGTATGCGATGATGACATAATAGAACGATTATACATGAATCCCCATCAATCAATGTTACTTTAGACACTTTAATACCACCAAACCGATCCTGTTTATGGACATAATATAATATTTTTTTCATATATATATATATATATATATATATATATATATATATATATATATATATATATATTATTTTCGTTTTCGAAAAGTACTGACTTGATCTTGTTGATTCCCACCACGTTCGCCCGATGGGTAGCCTTTGCCCTTTCTGTCCGTGAAATGCTCAAACCCATTTACAAATTGCGTCTGTGATCCGGCATTAGTCTCCCTTCTGAGCGCGGTTCTGTTGTGGGTCATGGAGCCGGACCAGAACCTGGACGATGAAGGCAAAATTTGATTCAATTAATGCCTAACTCGATTTACCGTGTCGCCAGCGTTTGCTCTCTCAAGGAAACATTCTCCACTAATCTGCTTATACGATGTCCATAAAATGGTTTTATGTCCGCGTGTTTGTGTACATGTGCGCCGGTTATTTGATGATTCTAACTTGATTTTTTTTTTCAAAATACAAATTAAATCTAAAAATCAATATCTAAATCTATATATGAAATGAAGAAAAAAAAAACCATAATCGATAAAATATTATTTTAAAACTTTCTATATAAGAACACATTAAAAATTAGTGTTTTCAATGTATACTCATAACCAATAATAAAACTTCTAATGATATTTTGAAGCAATAACGCTAATTATCCGATGGAAATCTTTAGAAATATAAAGCGTTCGAGGGCATTTGTCGAATGTGCTCCAAAGTCGAATACTCCACGCGACTTCGGGAAAAGTTTTGCAAAAAAAAAAATAAAAAAAAGGAGAGCCTTAATAGAAAAACTTTTTTATGTACGTAATTCTACATGACGATAAAATCCATTGTGGTGGGAAAGTACTAAAACGCGAATGCCGATCAAAAAGTTCGTTTTACATTTAAAGAAAAATCGAAATGACAACTATATATTGCAAGTGCTTTTTTTCTCCTTTCTTTTTTTTACTTTTACTGCCTATTGCACGCCTGTTATTAAAATAAATATAGCCAAAATTTTATTTTATTAAATTTCATATATATATATATATATGTATATACATAATATATGATGTATGTGGGGGTGTTTTATACTTATTTGTATAATAAAATTGATATTTTTGTATGCGGAACTGACTAAAACATATTTCGATCGACAACAATAAACTATTGTAATAAATATAGACTTTAAACTAAATAAAAACATCAAAATATATGTATATATATATATATATATATATATATATATATATATATATATATTTCATATGCAAATAGATAAAATTCGTACTCACATTTTTTTCAATTTAATTATTTATATTGAAATACGACAAATGAATTCCAATTGAAAATAAACAAATATTGATAATTAGCCTATTAATTTGATTTTCAAAACATTCACACCATACACACACACACACATACACACACACACACACACACACACACATATATATATATATATATATATATATATATATATATATAGGAGTTCGATTAATATGGCATGAATGTTTTTTTTATTATGTCATATAAACCGAAGTTTCAAATAGAACATTCATTCGGAAATTGGAGGATGCTAAATGTGTCATATTATCCAAAATGTTACACTAATCAGACTAGACAATATATATGCGTATGTATGTATAGTATATAATATTGTAAAGAAACTATTACACGATTCATCAGCATTAAGCTGGTATCAGACGAATTCAAACTATTCTACATACAAACATAATAGAGCGTTCGCCGTGTCGTATAAATTTATTTAGAACACACTGTATACATATATTTCGAGTACATACATTTATATATATATATATATATATATATATATATATATATATATATATATATATATATATAATAGTAATATATTGAAACCGACGCTTAAAGCTTATATACGACTGTTTTATCCCGAGTCTCTTGCTAATTAGTAACTACAAAGTGCCGGCGAAATGTCTTAAATTTAATTCGCAGTTGATTATCATAGAGTTCTACACAACAAAATTAAAAGTTATACACGTACAAGTAATTCATTTCGTTTTACCGCTATATATATATATATATATATATATATATATATATATATATATATATATATATATATATCCGTGACTTGATAGTATAAAACGGGAATATTGTATTTCATTAACTTAACGACAACCCTCCTTTTAAGAGTTTGAATCGACGTTGATTACTTTTGAAGACGGACACGATTTTGTAACCGAAGCTTACGAAAGCTTGTACATATTTATATATATAATATAATATAATATAATATATATATGTATATAGCAATATTGATTTTCTATTCACTGATTTACTTGGGACAGAATGATACGTGTATAAAATCGACAATGATTTATGATAAAATATCGAAAACGCAATTATAGCTCGATAAATAAAATAATTTTGTATTGTTTCGAAAACTGTACAAAATGCTGAAAGAAAAAATATAGGATTCTTTTACAGTAGAAAAAGAAATGTTTGAACCGCATTATTTATTAATATGCTTTATATTATATTTAAAATTATTCTATATTGCATAAAAATTATTCGTCATAGTTTAAATATTTCTTGCAAATGTGTAAAAAATATTAAGATTTTATGTATATATTAATTTAAATATATGAAAAATTTATTACAGATTATATTAGTAAAAAAATATACTTTTATTAACCACATGTCTCATTCTGAACAACTTTTATTATTATCTTGGACTGTATGAAGCCTTTGAATCAAAAAAATTGGACATATTGCTCTTAAAAATCATATTCTCTTTCAAATTTTATCAAAAAAATAAATAAAAGATAAAGTCTACATTTCTACATATAACCTTTAAAAAATCTTCCTAAAAATAATTATTACATTTAAATAATAATATTATTGTAATATTATAATAAGGCTCAAATTTTCTGCATGCTTTTACTATTAAGTGCCTAAATGTTCATAATATATATTTAACTATTACTATTTTTATTAATTATAAAATCAATATTTTTTATTAATCTATTTACTATGTTTAATTGTAATTGCAGAACTGGTGACTCAACTTTTACTCGAAAAAGACCAAAGGTATGTTATATTATGTCATTATTTTTTTTAATATCAACTATAAAATTAATTTTAATACTCATAATTATAAAAGAAAAATGATTATTTGATATCAATTATATTTTTATAAAAATTTAATTTACTACTTATTTGATCAATATCATCAATTGAATGAAAATAACGTTGAGACTGCTTGAAGAATTTGACCGATTTCAACTAAGGAAAAAATCAATTTTCATTCAGATAAAACAGTCAATTGTTCGTCGAAACGCGTACATAAATCCGACCAAAATTCGAACAACTCTAAAATATTTATGTCCTTTTGGCAGGAGGGCAAACCGGTGCAGGATTTAAAAGGTAGACACTTGGCGGTCGCAATAAACCGAACGGTTCGCTTCAACCCTCGCACTTTCGAACCCTCCGATACTCTGACACTTATTCTTTATTCGCCGTTAAATTGCTACGATGAAACAACATAATTAGGTGGAGTTACCGAAAACCATTCCCCGACCCCCCCCCCCTTAGCCGAGTTTTATTTCAATGAGACTTATCAACTTTATCGCTCGGAATTTAATCATCCGAAGCGACCGCACCGTCGAAAAACGAGAACCGTCTGAAATTCGCCGATAAGGGAGTTTACGGCTATAACGCGCCCCAGTCGTATAAACCGGGGTAGGAGGACGATCGTAGAAAACGACGCCCGTCCCCCGTCTCCCCCATTTCGACCAGATGGGAGATGGATCTTGTCGAGGGTGAGCTACTCGAAAAGGATTTTAATTTATAGCGCCAAATAACAACGAAACAATAAAAGCCTCCAATTAACCAAAAACCGACTCTCTGCTACCCTCCTACCCATACCCTTTCGTGCTTGAATTAACCTCACGAAAAATCGTAAAAGTCTCAAAGGTTAAGGACGGACGTGTAAGCGATTTAAACTACCCTCTTTGAATACACTCTTCAATTATGCCTATACTTACCCATAATAAATCATTCAAAATTTATATATATATATATATATATATATATAAATGTCACAGAAATTATATAATTGATTAATAATAAAATTAATTAACTCGTAAATTGCAGTATATAATTAAAATTTTAGTATTTTACTACTAATATTCTCGAAATATTTCTGTTTTATCTTTATATATATATATATATATATATATATATATATATATATATATATATATATATATATATAATATTCCCTTATGTGTATATTTAGTCTTTGAATAATTTAAAATGTTATAAACAAAGGTATTATAAAGTTAACTTGCTAATCAGATTTTACATTCGTTAAAGACTGCGGTAAAGGCAAAAGTGACAGAATTTTGAAGACTCGCAATATGTCAAAATTTAACTTTTTCAGAATACGACATAATATTACACTTCTACATTTAATAATATATATATATATATATATATATATATATATATATATATATATATATATATATATATAAATGAAATAAATATTAATTAACGTAAGAGGTCTCGTTCGTTCTCATATATTATTCATGTACATTATATAATTACAGGTGGTCTTTCGGTAACACAAAGGGTACAACTCCTCACATGTCTGTAATCGCACTAATCTCCATCGTAACTAAATTGAGTTATGCTGTCGGTTAATTTTGACCGATGTTCTCTATAACTCGGTCGGTTAGAATCGTGATTGAGGCCACATTCGGCTCCGTCCTGCGGCCCGTTGCCAACTGACATCCGGCCGACTACTTCCGGCGGACGAAATGTCGTCATGAAACCGCAGAATGTTTTCATATCGAAATCCATCGTGACGTGAATTGCATACGGTTTACCCGCCCTGCAAACTATTTCTATGCGCGAATTAAAAATTCTGATCAAAACTGACTAAAAATACTTTTATATACTGTAATTGCATAATATTAAATTTGTCGTTAAATAATATGGATATATAAATAGAACGGTAATGTTATTAATATATAGATATAGAGATAACGATTTGAACATTATTACAAATATTTGAATTAGATTTTCAGATAAAACTATTATACCTTTTTTTTATAATTAGTTAACTATTAAACCTCCAACAGATGTTAATAATTTCATGTTAATAAAAAAAAATATGTGCCTATAATACTAATAACTATGACTATATTAATGTAATGCATTTTTGTTCAATATAAAATCACATTTCACTTCAATCCAAATTTACCGCCGCTACGTTGTATTTATCATAATCGTTCAGTCATATGATAGATCATCGTTACGCGTCACAATAAAACAATTTGCCATTTCCTGCTGCATATCAAGCATTTTGCATCGAAACGGCCATTTGTTAACTTCCGTTTGGACCTGAAACGTCGCACAATTTGTCATTTCGGTTCCGATACGAGAAACTACTTAATAAAATATGTGGCTAAAACCGCGAATTATGGAACGAACGAACTCGTATTTATATGAAAACCCCTAAATCAATCAATGTAAACCAATCGGTGGATCCATTTATCACTAAGTTTTCACCGTGACAATATTGAAAAAAATATATATATTTATAGTTAACTATAGACAATTTTCATCAATTCTTATATTATATTGTTACGTCCCCGGGGTCGGGGGTTTCTAGGATAGAAAATGATACGCTCCTATTTGTGTATATCGGTCTTACCAACGGGGTTTTATTACTGACAGGTTTACAATAATCGGCAACGAAGTACAAGAACAAAGCAAGAATTACAAATAATGAAGACAATAGAATAAATACATCAATTAATAAGAATAATCAAAGATACAAACATAAATCATTAATCAGAGATACAAACACAAATCATTAAATGCCAATAGTTAGAGATACAAACATAAATCCTTGAATGCCAATAATCAGGTATACAAATATAAATCAATTACAGAGCAGTTAATAACAATAATGGACATATGTCAATTAATAAAAGACATACATAAATGAGTTACACTAAACAAGAGCGACAAGGGATTAATTACTGGTTACCAAAACCTTAATCTCTAAACCCATATTCCATATTTGATCCACCGGATTGGAGTATAACCGCTACTCCTTCTGGAACCAGATCGTAGATATCCAACGTGAGACTTCTCGAAGAACGTCTTCCAGACACTCTTCTGGATTCGTAGAGCTCCCAGATGCCGACCAGGCCGCTCTTACATCCGATCGTCCTTCACCGTAGTCTGACGTCCTTCCTCGATCTATCCATCCGGTCCGAGCTTCACAGAGCCAAGGCTCTCACATGTGAAGTCGGGCAGAACTTCGCCTATCCAAGGCTGCTCGCTGACGAAGCTTTTTGTATACTGGTCGTACACCCGTTTTATAGGCGGCCGACTTGCAGTCCTTATCGGTTTCAGCTAATAGCGAAATAGTAACGCCCATCGAATATGGGAAATCCCGTCTACATTATTACTTTGTGATTATCTGCGTCGCTTGGGTTTTTAGAATCCATTAGCATTGTTATCGTAATCCATCTTGTCTATCTTCTTTTACATTTACAAAGAACAGGGTTTTTCCGTATCTTATCTCTAACTTAACTAAATGCCGTTTACCTGCAGTAATTATATTTATTTCTTACATTAAACCCCCCAAGGTCGTAACAATATTTATTTCAAAAATTAAAATAAAATTTTAATATCAATTTATTGAGAAATTTTCAAAGCATACTTTAGAAATCTATTTTTATATTGCAATAAAATAATATATTACATAATATTAATATATAAAAAAAAACAATTATTTTTAATTATTTTAGAATTTAAATCAATATTTATATTTTATTTCTCATAGAATAAACCTTAAAACCGGTACATTTTTTTTTAATTTTAGACCATTCTGTACATAATAATATAATGGACGGGGAAAATATTGCACGTTTATCTCTTCGACAACTTTTTGACAAACAATGGAAAAGCGCCATTTTCCAGCGGCGTCTCCAAGTTTTCTTGCGAAAGTCGAGCGATCAATCACGTTAATGAGGAGAAAAACGACGATAATTTTCGCCGAGAAAATGACGATTGAACCGGTCGAATGAAGTATTGAAATCTTTTGACGTGGCCACTGTCACAACAGGGTGACCATCTTATCGGAAATAATTATTTTGATCACTTCAAATATATCATTAATATTATATTTTTCATTGATAACTTTTAAAAATATTTTTACTTTCATTAATCATCAGTTATTTAAATATTTATATATTAGAAATAAATTAAATATTTTATAAACATGGGTCACCCTAAGCGCGAACACAATGGCCAAAATGACGATTACGCTTCCGCGCTTTCGTCTTTCGACAACTTCCGCCAGAATCTCTGCAGTGCCACATTTTTTTCGCTTATTTCGTCTGATGGCCGAAACACGGGAAAAGTGTAATATATCTGAGACGTGTCCGCGAAAGTTTCGGCGAAAATTCGCGACTGCCTTAAATCACACGGGCCGAGTCGAAAAGATTTATTCAGCAATAAAGACCCCGGAGAATAAGTTTTAAAATTTTCAGCTATCGCCTATGAAGTTTCGCACAGCTCCGTTGTCTTGCGAGACGCGGAGATGAATTATTTACGAGTGTTGGCGATTGTTGCCGCGGGTGGTCTCCTTCTTTTTCCGCCACGTCCCTCCTGATGGCATGTTTATTAAAGGGCTGCAGGGACGTCATACACTATATAATAATAATACAAAGGCTTTCATTCAGACTCCGACTCCAAAATATACAGACAATACTATATTATACGAAATATAAATGCAACACTTTTTATATTCAACTATAGTTTCATCATTCTATTGTATATTAAATCAGTAATATAAAAAAAATCATTTTTCATAGTAAAACATTTTTAATATGGAAAAATAATTGCCTACTTTTTTTGATCAAACTAGTGCTAAATTGTGAATAGATGACGGTTGATGTTAAGAGATGATGATAGATGAGAGGCGCTAATAAAAGAAGGAAAGGTTATCCACGTGGATAGAAGACAAAAACGGTTACTAAGTGAGCTCATGAAATAAATCCCTGAGGTACGTCTAGATAAAAAGCTAAACGGAAAACAGAACAAAAAGACGGAGTGTAGCAACTCATTTTTATTATTTACAAGCTCTACTAATGAGAGTAGATTTTTTATACTATAAACCACTTCAAATATGCATTGAAACAAATCAAATATAAAATAATAATATATAATCATATTATAAATTTTATATTCATTTTTGCAAATGTATATATATATATATATATATATATATATATATATAAATTTTGATGATGAATTTTTATGAAGCTCTAAAATAGTACAAAATATAAATTTTTTTATTTAAAATTTTACCGAAAAGGAGAAGAAAAAAACCTCAAATCACGTGTTTTAATGGCACAACCCTGATTCGCCGTTACTATTGCGGACTACGGCTGTGTTTGTGGCCGGGATCAATTTAGAGATGAGCCATTAGCGCAGTTTTGAACCAACGTTTCGGACTCCCTTTGTGCTCGCGGATACTTTTTTTTTTTTTTTTTTTTAAACGTTCACCATGTGTCCGCGACGTGTTCAAATGTTGGCCATTTATATAACGGACCGGAGCAGAAATCCACACGGGCAAAAGTCTCCGCTCATTATTGCTCGGCTGACGTGGCCATTATTCCATTTAACCAACGATGGTGGCTTTATAATATTAATTCAGATGCACAGAACAAAAATTATTCACATATATTCGAATACACTTAATAAACTTATAAAATAATATTTTTTTTATAATTAATATTAAACCGTTATACATAATTGTTAGTGACAGGTCGTTTTATATTATTTGAAATATATTCTATTAAATTTACCACATCGTTCCAGAATTCCCGTTAGAATAACGTTATCGGTGCATGTGTTGCATCACAATATGTTAAACCCATAGATTACGTAATATTTACATAATCGTTATTATAACATGGTTGTGGTTAATTATCAACCCGTCGATGCGTGATTTAAGGTTCAACTCCCAGTTGTGCGAAACATTTTGAACAAGCATAACTAACTAACGTATATACAATATATATATATATATATATATATATATATATATATATATATATAGAAGCGTTTCTTGTTCGTAACTTATATATTGATAAAAATTTCTTTATATAAATCATAATATAAAATATATCAATATATATATATATATATATATATATCATATATATAATATAAGTGCGTTCGTTTGTGTGTAAATAACGCTGATGTATCGTGCGAAGACGTTATTAATCATCGACAATGGTTATCGTGTTCCATATAAAGGGTGATTCTGAACAGTTTCAAAAACGTATCGAACGTTCAAAACCGCCATAATAGTTTACGACGTACTGAAAAGCTACAAATTATTATTACGAACACAACCTTCGACATTTATCGATCAAATTAATAAAATATGTTCGCAGAGTATGAACAATATTCAGAAAGGGTGGTGGATATCTTTTCAAGCAGTGAGAGACTAAAAAGTAATAATATCTTATAAATCGATGTTTTTTCAATCATATATTAATTAATTATATTTTTTCTTGTCGTAAAATTGATTTTTGCAGCGTTGAGTAGCTTGCTTAATAGAAAAAAAAAATAAAAATTCAACATTTATATAAATAATATAGGAAGATCATATATAGATAAAAAATGGAAAAAAGTGTTTCTATCAAAATATAAAATGTAATATACGATTGTTCATTTATATTCATCCACACAGACTAACATTCGTTGGATGAATATTTACTAGCAACAATATCCTGAGCTATTACCGACACTTGTAAGAAAGCGTTTAAGAATTCTACAAAAGTTCCTTTTAAAGCGTGCCTTTTTATGAAAATAAATAAACTTATTCCTTTCACGATTTCAGCACTCCGCCTCAGAGGTTCTTAAAACTTTTCCGCTGAAGTATTTCTGACGCTGAAAGAGAGTGATCGTTTTAGCCTTCGAGGTCCATCTCACGGGTCTTTAACCCTGGGGTCGCGACCCAAATTTGAATGAGTATTTCAATGAACATTTATTGATATATAACAAAAAAAAGCTAAGAAATTGAGTTACTCTGGCGAAAGTCGTTCAAATATTATGCAAAACATTTTTTATATATATTTTAAATATTTTTTTTAATTTGAAAAAAATCATAATTTTTCAACCAATGACAACTGTTATAAATATTAATTGATACTGAAATATTTCTTTCTATTATTTTTAAAATATTTCATGAATTTTTTGATTATATAAAATTTATTGAATGATATCATTGCAATTTTTGACTCCAGAAGAAATTATTTTTTTAATCAAGTAATCGTCTTTATTTTGAAAATCAACAGTTATATGAATTTAAAAAAAAAAGATTTGATCTTTATTTCTTTTTTTATAGTATTGAAGACCATAAAACTCTTTTATTGTTTGGAGTTAAAAGGCACTAATTACAATCTGCAATAATTATGGCGTAGCAAACGAATAGAAGAAGCAACGATAGAAAATTTTATTAGCAAACCTTTCGAAGAGTAAATAAAAGCGAAGAGACTCGTGTTGAGAATAATAATAATTCAAAAAACGTACCGCAACCATTCGGCGAGAACGCCAGGGGAGACAAACCGGCGGACCGCTTCGTTCACATTCAACAAAAACGATATTTTAAATTCGATTATCCCTACTATTTTTTCTTTAGAAAAAAAAGAGTACAAATAAATAATGCGATTTTAATTGGTGACCGTGAAGAAGACGAAAAACGCGTTCTGAATACCGACGGCGTCACTGCGAATTAACACTGAATTAACTCGGTTGCACGACGTTGCAAGGCTCTATATATATATATATAGATAAATATAGGGTAAAAAGGGCGCAGAAATGGCGTCTGTTCCCTAATGAGGGACGTTTCCAATTTAGTGCTCGCGAATTGTCCCCGACGGGATGTGTAAGTGACACCGGCGGATGCGACCCCGTTTCCGGTGCTCCGAACTCAAATTATTCCGGTCACAATCGCTTCATAAATTCAAATTTCCGCCTCGTCGTAAAATGTTAAAAATATCGCCGGACAAAAGGAACGTTCGAAAACTACGTTTAGCACCGCAAACTTAATCGACATTGCAAAATATATTATATATTCGTATATGCGGATTTAAATTTTCGACATAACGGCGAACTTTAAAAATGATCAAAATTTAAGAAAAAATCTGTCATTTTTAAAATAATTCGTGATTTTCAATTGAAATTCTGATATCTCTATAATAATACTCTTATAAAGCGATGTATAAAAAATATAAAATGCATCACTTTAGAATAAAATTTTAAAACCTAAATTTTAAATAGAAAAATGATTATAATGATCGTCAATATTGAAAATATCTGACTCCATTCTATGAAAAAAAATAATGAATTCTTTATTTTTTAAATCCATATTCATGAAATTGAAATAGTATTTTGACCTCAAATTTGAAAAATTAAATTAGTATAAAAATGATCAAAAACAAAAATAAATACAAACAATGATCAATTTACGTTAAAAATATATATCAAAATAAACCACATTAAATTACTGTTCAAAATGCGAAAAAAAAATGAGTGTCATTTTAGAATTCGAACCGAAGATTTTTAATACATATATATATATATATATATATATATATATATATATTTGCATGTTGAAGCAGTACAACGCTTCTTCTATTCAAATTTAAAACGCTTCACGTAAATTTTCCTACGTGACGTACGAAATTGCAATTGCGAAGTACCACTTTAACGAACTCAGTTAATGTAAAGCACCGGAATCTTGTCAGTTATATTAATATTTTTTTTAAAATACCCTAATTTGGATATTTTTTTATTTTAAAATTATATATTTAAAAATATAGATATCGAGCAGTTCAATAAGTAGTTCAAGGGACACAATATTTAAAGGTTTAGTAATACTTCTGTTATGTATTTTCAATAAATAAATATAAATTATTGTATATATGAATGAGACTTTATCGATATAATAATATATGCAACGAAAATCTATAAAATTCAAATTTTTATTTAGGGGAAGTGGGTGTAGGAATATAGGGACGTTTTACATTGACGATGTCTACGTAAAACTTGGCGGGTTAACATTGAGAATTTCGCCTCCGGGAGAAAATCTCGTCCGCCGACAGGATATCCAGAGCTTAGAAATATAAGGTTTTGCTGGTGTCGGATGCTGATGACGCCAAAAGCTCCGAAATAACTTACAAGCGATCGGCCGCCAGGGCCAGGCTTAGGAGAATCTGATGCCCGCGGGCGCGCGTGCGGCAACTCGCGAGTACAAGCTCCAGCATCAGCAAAAGCCGTGCCGAATCCGCCCCTAATAAAGTTCACATCCGGGATAAGAGACGAGGGTGTCTGCTGAGGAATGGGTAGTCGGCGCGATAAGGTCAAAACTGTAGAAGAACAAGCGCAAGAAGGAGAGACACTGTGGAAAAAGGGGTGAACATCGCCCACATGCTTCCTTCCCATTCTCCCTTTTGGAGCCTAAGTCTCCCGGAATCCTTCCATTTAAACTTATCAAAAATCCCATTTGCCCAAGGCGACGAGAGCGTTGCCCATTAAAATTGCCCCGCCAGCCCTGACATCTGATTTAATCCGACAAATATGGGGGGGTCGAATCCGAATAAGCTCGAATTTCATCGTCAGGTTACTTCCGCACACGCGAACCTTTAATTCTGAACACCGTGACGACTAAGGAAACGAGAACTGACAATTTTACTATATGTATGTATTTACACATAAAGAATAGTTGACTTCAAATCTACATATGTACAACATATACAATATTCAAAAAATATTTAATTATATATATATATATATATATATATATATATATTTGATTATATCAAATATAAAAAAAAATATTTAACCGCTTCCGGCGACGAAAGGGTTAACTTAGGAAAAAAAATCGATCAAAAACGGCGTATTATAATTGTGAACGTTAATAGTAGATATAATATTACACGGTTCGGTTAATCCGGATTATCACGTGATGCGGACCGATTTCAGCAGACGTCTGAAAATTAATCGTTCCTAGAGGGGTGCGGGATGTGAGGGGGGGTTTTGAAAATTTTCCATCTTATGGGGCGGTGGATTTTCGCCGACGTTAAATTTAACGATTCGAAATTAGTATTTAACATTGTATGAAACGGGCGAAATTTTCAACCGTTCCTTAATCAAATACTTTTAAAATGGCGCGCGAACAATGCGAGGGTTTCAATTATGAGGTTTTTTTTTCTATCGTTTTCATTTTCATCCCCCTTTTCTCGTATCGAATGATTATTATAATTATTATTTCACGATATCATTTTCCTTTATAAATGAATAGAATTTTATATATGAAATAAAAAAAAATATATCGCACGTTTTTAATGCACGAATTCACACTTTGGTTCCGCTTATATATATCTTGATTTTATTTTAAAAAAATAACAAAAACAGTCATTTGACTAAGAAAAATATTAGTGTTGATAATTTTACATTTTAACACATTGGAAATTAAAATTATTAATAAGTTTTAAATTATTATATATTTTATAGGAGAAAAATGTTTATGTTATTGATATTTCGTTTATAATAATACTATAAAATAATTATTTTAGTGACTGTTGTTAAATTGACATTAATATTAATTGTTATTTCTAACATATTGTAATATTATATTAAACAATGGAACCCCTTTAGTGACATTTTCGTCGTTTTGTTTAGACATTTAACCATCGTAAGCGTGCGAATAGTGGCCGTTCTGGGGTTCCAACATTATCGGCCAATAAAAGCGGATCACTGGGCCCCGTTTTCTTGCCGCGCAAAAATCGTGAACATTCAAACTAGTATGTAGGGTAACCGAAACGGCACTCGAAAACGGGGCATACCCCTCGGGGGGCCACTTCATATAAATTGTACCGTGCTTTACTAATGGTTCCCGGACACGACATACGGTAATCAATGCCCCGCAAAAGCGTATTCGACTTTCTTATACATTGTGTTACATATATATATGACGTGCTATTGTAATGTAAATAAGAATTTAATTCTCTTTAATTTACAAATCAACTGTTATATGTATACATCTATTCATATTTTTCTTCATGTATATATATATATATATATATATATATATATATATATGTGTGTGTGTGTATATATATAACTAAAAATTATATTAAAAATAAATAGTTAATTATTTGCAATAATAATATTATCTAGAATTTAGATGTTGAAATGGTGATAGCTATAATTATATTATAGCTCTATAATTTGTAAAAAAAAATAATTAAATTTAATTAATTAACAATATCAACTTATTATATTAATAATTATATATTAAGTTTTTATTTTGAATTTCAATAAAAAAATTATCTTGGTAGAAATTATTTTTTTTCCAAGAACTATTTACCATAGACTCTAACGCGTTTTCTAATTATTAGAAAAAGCCTTACAAATCTAAATAGATTTCGATTAAATGAATATATCTATTTTTCTCTGAATAACTTTTTCTGTGCATTATTGTTAAAAAAAGAGATACTTATGTATTTTTTCATATAAAAAATATGAAAAATATGAAATTTAGTACTAAAAAAATTTTATAATATATCCGTAATTTATGCAGCTTAAAATTGAAAACACAACTTATAATCACATTGAATAATTAATCAACATTTAATATGGATACCAAATTTCATAATCTCATCAAATATCATATTAAAATAATATATAATACTATATATATATATATATATAGATATATTCGATATTCACATCACATTGGACGACAACTGCAAAAAATGAGAATCCGAATATGGATCGCATAATTTATACAAAACAAATTGTCGATCGTCTGACAAAATAATAATAAATATAAAAATCCAAAAAAAAAAATCGTACGTTTGTGTATATGTGACGCAATATTTCGCATTCGTGCGGCGGATTCGAACCCCTGATTTATCGTCATCAACGATAATGCCGTTTATTCGCATGCGAACAATGAAATGAGTTTTTGCCTTTGGGACGTCGGACAAATATAGCGGTGCCATCAATCGCCAAACGACAGGGGAGCTCAAATCGCGGACCGCAAACCGTCACGCGGTTCGACATCGTCGAATACAAATATACATTTCTTTTTAACTTTATATATATGGTATATATATATATATATATATATATATATATATATATATATATATATATATATATATATATATATGATAATTTTGATTGATTTCTTATCAATTATTTTTTCAATATTTTTTTTTAAATAAAATATCTCAAGAATATTAAATTAAAAATCAAACAACTTCATAATAGAATATCGTTTTTAAAATAATTTAATAATAATAGATGAAAATATTTTTCAATAGTTATTGCAATTTCCAAGAATGAGAACGCGGCTTATATATACAATGCGATACACTATTAAAAGTATTTTCATACTTTAAACGTCGTTCATCCCGAAAGTTACGGTGAAACTTTTCATTTAAATTAAATTTTCTTCAATTTTATTCGAGTTTTACCCACTCTTTATTTGACTGTAACGATTTCAAACTTTATATAAATTAACCGGAATTATTTTTTATTGAAACAGTGTTTTAATTATAAATCTAGAATTTATTTTAAAATTATATTAGATATATTTTTTTACAACAAATTAAATATTGGATGTATTAAATCGTTTTATAAATATATGAAAAATATTTTATCAACTTGAAATTTAGTATATAAGTAAAATATAAATATATATTTATATATATTAGAATAAAATATAATGAAAAAAGTAGAATCTGAAAATCTGTCCGATACACGATTTTGTAAAATATTCAACGTCGCCAACAGGATTCTTAATTCTATATAATATTAAGAGAGAGAAAGAGAGAAAAAAAAGGGTACGAGTAGCAAATTAGCGATGGCGAATAGTTTGAGAAACAATGCTCGACGGAATTTTCACGGAAAATAAACCGCGAAACGTACTTTTCTCGAACGTTTTGTGTGTATATTATATGAGAAATGCATAAATACCGTCGTAAAACTCTCCGACGCAAAGTTGAGGCGACAAATTCAATTTCATAATACGTCTACCGACGACTATACGCCGTAAAAATATCTATAATATTTTATATAAATAATATATATATATATATATATATATATATATGTGTGTGTGTGTGTGTGTGTGTGTGTGTATCATTTACAATTTTTCAAAAGTGAGTTGTGAAATTTAATAAGCCGAAAAATATTTTGCTCGAATAAAATTCGAAAAATTTACAAAGTTACGACGGTAATAAATTGGAATCGCTCGAAACATTTTATGGAAGATTTTTTTTTTCACGATAAATAATTTTATTTTATATATTATTATATTGTTTTCGAACTATTTTAATCATTATAAAATATGCAATATGCTCTATAATATTTTTTTCATATATAATAAAATAAATGACGATGATTAGTAATAGCAGTATTTTGATATATATCTATTGATTTACAATAAATCGAAAAATAATAAATTATAATATCTATAATACTATGTGGACATAAAAATGATAAATGTGTTTATATTAAGAACAAATCAGGAACAAATTTGTAAAAATGAGAATCATTTTTTCTAATATTTATATAATAACTTAAATAAAAATATAATATTTGTATAATAATTCAAAAAAATTCATATAGAGTAGAACTGTTTATGATATTTATTAAATCAAATTAACTTTAACAAGCAGTGAAAATTCTGAATCACTCTTTAATAATTATCATCCTTCAAACATCAATAAGTATATTAAAAATAATATTAAATACATTTATGCACATTATTTCCATTTAATAATTAATAAATTAATGCTGAAATTACATTTCTAAATCTGAATGTTTTATAATAAAAAAAAAATTGCATACTATGTAATAAAATTTCATAATTCTTTATTTTTGATAATGTTTATAATTTATTTAGTTCAAAGAAAACTAATACACAAACGATTCCACGATTAAAAAATCGAATAAATTTATTATATATATATATATATATATATATATATATATATATATATATATATATATATTATTAAAATTAAATAGAATTTTCATATTCGAAACTATTCGCCGCACGATCTTCTAAATCCGATTTCTTATTATTATTACTTTTTTTGTTCATTTTCGCGCGCACTTTTCCTATTTTTTTTTCCAATGAAAAACGACCCAATATCTGCACGCAGTGCTAGAAAAATAAACGAATTATTACAGTGCGTGACTTCGAACGTCGGAAAATAGAAATAACGATCAATTTCGAGAGGTGTGGGCGGTGAAAAAAAAAAAAGGGTCCAAAACGGATATCCTCGAAGAAGTGTCGCACGTTTCCTATATTTTTATTTATTTCGCATAATACCCGCACGTCTTATACGCGCGCGCGCGCGCACGTGTGTGTGTGTGTGTGTGTGTGTGTGTGCATGTCGAATTAAATTGACCGAATATTTTCAATTTTCGTCAAATACAAACTGTGTCTTTGTGCGATGTAGCGCGTGCAATATGTACGTCGTGTTTTTTTTATTTTTAAACCTGCTAATCAGCGTTTGTCAAACTTTACAACTAATTATTATAATAATTAATCTGTTTTTATGAAGAAAATTGCGCTTAGAATTCAATTTGTATATAAAATCAAATGTATATATAAATATAGAAAAAAATAAATTCTTTATATCTTGTAATAGCATAGAAGTTATCAAAAATTGTACAAATCTACACGTAAAAATGATTTTTTTTTTAAATAATTTTTAATACAAAATAAACTCAATCATAAAGCTTAAAATAATATTTTATACATTTTGTTCGATTGAAATCCTATTTTAAGTATAAAATTTTCTAAATAAATATAAAAAATACGAATTAATCCATTTCTATATATTATATATATTTTTTATGAATACGTATTGAAGATGAGCATATTTTGCGTATGTATTTACGTATATAATATCATTAGAATCAAGCCAAATGTACACAGATGACATCTCGGCCTGTAATAAATATTTGAGAACCGCAGAAATACCCCAATTCCCGTGGCCACGTCAAGGAAATCATGATTAAGTGATTTTCTTGACGTGTAGAGCTCTGGAGACGCCGACATGCAATATGATTTATAAAACAAAATTGAAACCGCTCACCGATACGCAAAAAGGGAAGAGAGAAAGTGAGAAGTGAATGTAATATAACGAAGAAAAAAAAACAAATAAACACACAAACCGAAAAGAGAAAGAAAGAGAGAGAGAAAATCAATAGACATTTACTGCGTTTCGCTTATACAGGGTGTTAAAATGGAAAATCGCTTCCGATACACAATCGCAAATCGACACCATCGCAAAGAAAAACGAGTGTTTTCAGTGAATATGTCAGTCGAAATGTTCCCTTAAGAGATCTCACACAACTTGCAGCTATCGATTTATTTATGTTGAACAATGTATATTTTTAAATATTTATAATCAATTTTTTGATTATATTCTCCTTATAGAAGAATATATAGCCGAAAAAATATATGTATATATCAATTATGAACGATGATAATTATTCTTTTTTTTATAGTATCGTTGAAAAAAAAGTGTATATTTATTAATTGGGAATCATGCTGTATATGAATATTTTTTGATTGTTTGTTCGTGATTTAATGACTTCGATTATCGGATCCTAAACAAACGCGCGAAAGATTAATCTCGATTTAACGTCGACAAACACGATTTCGAATTTCATCAAAGACGCGTTTATTGATTTATTTCCTGTAAAATAAATATGAATCTCTTTTGAAAGCGCCAAATGTCCCCCCAGCATCAACCCCTTGCAAAATTATCAACCCCTTTTTGCGCTCAAACCCTATATTCGTCGTCCATCTAAAGGATTCGAACCCCTTTTATACGTCAGTCGACGCGTGAAAGGCAGACTGAAGAAAGTTTCAGCGATCTGAAACTGCTTCGGGGCCTGAAAACACGAACTGGAACCAATCACTTTGCGATTTTCAATCCCTTCAGCACTTCTTTCGCCCGTTCAATCGTGTTTCCATCTTGTTTTATTTATTTATTTTTTTTATTACGGGCAATACTCGATTAACGCAATAATTCCCTTTCCACACAAATCGTTTTCTAATTTTCTATATAGTTTTTTTATCACAATTATTAGATAAAAAATAAATTGAATTATTTTCAATAAGAAATCGTTGAAAAAAGACAAACTCAGA
Organism: Leptonema lineaticorne; assembly: GCA_024500535.1. Classification (NCBI taxonomy): domain Eukaryota; kingdom Metazoa; phylum Arthropoda; class Insecta; order Trichoptera; family Hydropsychidae; genus Leptonema; species Leptonema lineaticorne. The sequence goes on from JANIJI010000001.1 coordinate 7,137,725, forward strand.
TGAATATCTTAGATAATACTTATAGCTTAACATCAATACTAAGTGAAAAAAATCAAATTATTATGTTTTGCCAAAAATATAAATTTTTAGAAATTTAAATACATGAAAATTAAAGAAAAACGTTCAACAGTTCCCATTTCATTTGAAATTGTAAATTAAAAACGGTGGAAATTAATGCAAAATCGTTTGACAAAATAAATATTTTATATTAACGAATTTTTCAAATCTCTATTTTTTACAAACATATCAATAGAATCAATGTGTATTACATAAACCATTAAGAAAAATTGTAAAAATGTTTAATTCAATATTTAAAATAATACTTAATATAAAATTACACATATATAGATAGATTCAAAATCTAAACCTGTTGCTAATACAAAAAAAAAAATCTAAAAATCTAACGATATCATTATCATTGATATTCCATTAATTATTATATTGAAATAAACTAATTTAACCTTCGACTCATTTTATCGTTTTATTGCAACATAATAGTAAATTTTATTTATAACATCATATTATAAATCACGCGTATCATTATTTAAATATGCAAAATATTCTAAATCTCGTTATATTTTATTTAACGTATTCGCGATTTTCGTATAAGAAAAAAAAATAAAATACTTACGAAAATCTAGGTTAAATGCGAAAAAGTGTAAAACCGCAAACTTTTGAGTGCGATAATTCTATGGGGATTTTATGCGCGGCGAGATGTAAAATACGAATGAGTTTTACGAGAACTTTTACTATACACGATCATAAAAGTATTTTATAACGAAATTATATATACATTTTACACATATGCAAATATACTTAAATTTGCTACCTATCTATTTATTATAAGAACGTTTTATATTATTATGACGGGCGTTTAATCATACGAAAGACGTACAATAAAGCGATGAAAGATGTTACGAAAAGTTCGCGCCCCTTATGCTTTAAAAACGTTTTTTTTATCTCATTATTTATTTCATATTTTTTTTATACTCAAATATAGATAATTTTTTATGTTTTGTATATTTTATTAAAATATTTTTAATTTTTAATAATATTGAGTATTAACAATATTTTTTTTCAATTTTTGATCATATTAAAGACGTGAACTTTTCAGACATATTTAAAAACGTATCTATAAAAAAAAAATCAAAATAATAATTTTATCGATTAGCAAAGATATAAAATTATAATATTAATATAATATATATTTGACAGAACGATTACACGATAACATATTATTATTTATTCTCAATGTAAATAATATACAAATATTTATATTGAAACGTATAAATCAAAAATTGTCAACTTTTGCCAGTTTATCTCGTCTTTCAGATATATTCAAGCTTCTTTATATAAATAAAAAGAAAATATTATCGAAAATGGCAATTTGTTTAATATTATATCGGTATTTTTTTTTCTCTTTTTTGAAACCCGATTACCGTTTACATCTCATCTAATTTTCGTAACGTCAAAGTGATGTTCTTTTTTTCTTTTTAGAAAATATCCGATATGTATTTCATGTTTGTTATTTATATAGCGAATTTTATACGTTCCTCAAATAAAACATCAAATTTTGAATATGAAATTTAAAATTTTAACGTTGCTTAATACCGCTTATTTATAAAATACAAAAGAGCTCCCCGGGGATATTTATTTTACGCTATCGTTTTAAATTATATCGCAGAAAAGTTTAACATATAACGCACATATTTACTATTCAAAAATTTATTTATATAAAATTTTATATTATTATTTAACCGATATAAATTATTAATTTCATCCTATCTATTATAAAATAACGAAAATTGACTCTAAGATTAATTGATATCGGAAGGCTTTCTATTATTCAACATCTTCATCAAAGAGATACATAATTGTTAATAATTTATAAAGGAATAAAGTTAAAATTCAAAATTAATTATAATATTTTTCTATTGAATCAGCAACTTCTCACTGATAACAAATACTTAAAATTCACATATATACAAATCATTAATCATTTAACATAAATAGAAATGATGTATATTGAGATGAATTTCTAATAAATCAAAATATATATATTAAAGAAATAGTTTATAAAAATAAAATCAGAAAAAAAAACAATAATTAATATCTGATTTTTCATAAGAAAATCAAAATAGTACTCCCATATAAAAATATTGGAATTCGATTAAACAATACAAAAAAAATGTTTACCACTCCTGTTGCTCTATAATATATATATAAAACATTGCATTCGAAATGGAACCGCTTAAAATGCAAAACATTCGAATCACAGAAACAATTAAATCGTGTTCGTTAGATTTCGAGGATATAAAGGACAATTATACGACCGCAGACGAGTGCGTTTCACGTTAACGATACGTAATATAAAGTCAACGTTCGAATGTTACGTTTACGGTTTATTTATTATACGAGCGAATTTAATGTCATATCACGTATTTGAACACGTATAATATGTATATGTATGTATTAAAAATTATAAAATGTGCTCTAGTCTTAACGTTCAAAAAAAAATGTTTCAGAAAAACTCCTCCATTTCATCTGCTCCTATATATTAGTATACGTTTGAACTATTTAAATTTAATATAAAATTAAACTAGTTCTCTTTTAGAGTATAATACATATAGATACATTAAATGAACCCTATGTTATTAATTTTATAAAGGGGGGAATTTAGCACGTTGAAAGGGGTGACGCTATAATTTCTTTAAGAAATTTCGTCGCGACATTAAAGATATAATCTCACGGTACATCGATTAAGGAAATTGCATTGCATTGTAGTAAATAATTATAATATCCCTCTGTGTTTCTCTTATCACTTCAAAGACACTCACATTCAAATTATCTCGAAATTAATCAATGAAATCTCATATAATTGTTTATATTTATAATACATGAAATTAATATTTTCCTTCTATTTTAAAAATCATTATACTATTTTTATATATAAATTTAAGATTTTTCTACTTTAAAAAAAATGACTGCTGTCATCAAGTACAGAATTTTCGAAGTCAAAGCGTCTTCTTTCTATTTGCAAAGCATTTAAATAAAAAATAAATAAATTGTAGAGGTTAGGAAAAAGACGAGCTGCTTCGCTTCGAGATTTTCCTCTTTCAGTACTTCCCTTCCCCCTGCGCTCTTTCGTTGTGGGAACCCTCGGAAAATGGTGGAAGACGTTTGCTCGCTTTTCCAGATTGGAAATTTGCATGAGTCACTATTTTGCCCGGTGAAAATTGGAACTTGGAATTCAATGCGGTCTGACTGTGGAAATCCGCGGAAAGTTTTCCACTCGGTCCGGAGAAATGCCTCTGAGAATTCGCGATTTCCTTGCGCAGCCCGAGCGAATGCATTTCAATAATATCTTCAGGAAAAGTGTTCGTATTCGTCGATACATACAGCATTTTCTATTCTGATGCACTTCAATCGATCATATTGTGTTTGCCATATTTTAGTCTTTTCAATTGAGGAATCTCCTATAAAAATCATAATTTTTATATATATTTTTAAAACATAAATGAAAAAAAAATAAATTATACTTTTAATTTTATTTTTTTATATATATTATATTAAAATTTTTGACATTTTGTAACATTAAAAGCACTCTGAATGAGAATAAATCGTATCAGGAAATCTGACCCCAAATGTTCAGCGATCATTGTCTGTTTCACGATTCGACATTTCTCTTCCGCCTTCCCGGTTTCTGTCTTCACTTTTATTCCCTTCCGTTTCTCCGGTTTCCTTGGAGTCAATTGAGGTTATTGAGGTTATTGAAGCTGTCTTCGTCGTCGTCGACGATGACTGTGTTTTGAATTAGCGTTTGTGCTTTGAAGATCCCCCAAAACGGGGACTCATCTTTGGGTCGTTTGCCGTGTCTTTGTTCCTATGCTTTGGATGGAAAGGGCGGACTAAGGGAAGAGGAAAGCGAAGATTCGTCGACGCAGAAGACGTCTTCCCTATTATTCTTCATCGCTATTTACATTTGTTTGATGTCCTATTACAACATAATTATTGTCTCGCCTTTCGAGACAAAGGTACTTTTTTAATGACTAACATTATTTTCACTATTAAGTCTTCTTAGTTATCACATGTTGTGTATTATTAAAAAAAAACTACAATACACTGAATATTATTTTCATTCATTCTGAATATCAACATTCCAAATTTGTATATAATATAATATCAATGAAAATATGATCCTTCTTTTTGAAAATAAATCTTCATATGCATATTTTTAGAACACCCTGTGCAAATATATCGTTCATGACATTTATATCGGTTGAACGTTTTCAATTGTTTTCAATTCGGCAACAATGCGATTTGCATCGATGAAAAATCGCACGGTCACATAAAACGGCCACCCGTACGTAATAGCGTTGTGGCAGCATTGTGAATGGGAAGCGCCAAAACACGCCACCAATCGAGAACGTTATAAAACTTATTGAATCACAAATATGAGACTATTGAATAACGTCGCTGAACTTATTGAATTTTCACAATAAACCAGTGGGAAATATCCCGCAGGGTCGCACCTTAACCCGTACTACGACCCGCTCTTTTTAAAACCTCGCACCACCGTTTCCGATTTCAATCAAAAGCCTTAAAGAGACCTCCGAACCTGAATCCCTGTAAGCTGATTGTTGATTATTCGGCAATGAAAACGCCGCTTTCGACGAAAAATATGGTCCGATGGGATGCCGTGACCCTTTCGGTACGTTTTTGTATGGACGACACACAAAACGCGAACATTTTATACGAATAGATATTTCGAATAATTTTAATATGAAAACTTTATACATCGACAAATATATCGCATTATATAAACAAAGACTATATACGTTTAAATCTCCTATAAATAAATAGATTTTGGTTTTGAATTCGATTTATTTTACTTATGTATCAAATATGTGATGATATATAATAATAATATATGATAAAACACAAGTTTTAAATCAAATTTATTTATTCAAGACATACATTTAGTTTTAGACTTACGACGGGGTTTGATTCCGTAACTTTGGACGTAAGTCGAATTTTATACAAAATAAATAAATAATATAATGGTTTTTATTTTTGATTTTTAATTGTTATTAAATTGTAATAAGCATTATTATGGCTTATGGTCGATTATTGTTGAGCAATTGAAAAGCGAGAAAAATTATTGATACATTAATATGCGAATGGTCATAAATCAAGGTAGTCGTAACTCGAGAACTGAACATCAAAATCTCTCAAAAAGTTGATTTGGCATGTTATAAAATGTTTATAATTTGACATCCGATTTTGAAAATCACGCTCATTCTGAAAGTATCTTAGGCTATATTATTCGCTGCAACCCCGCCAAAAATTCCATTTTGTTTCTCCTAGGGGTTGCAAAGAACACTCCCGATTTAAAGCAACACAACAACACCGTCACAAACTTAACGACATTCGATCGTTATTCAAATTTATACTCACAGACCACAACGTTTAAAGTTCTCGTGCAATTCGCCACTTTTCCATCATACAAACACACCCAAGTTCACAATATAAAACATATATATATATATATATATATATATATATATATCGGATAATTCCGGACGAAGGGGTTTATCTCCGTTTTTCCGTATCCGGATTCCGGAACGATACACAACACAAAGTCTACGACGACAACAACAACAACAACAACAAGTACAAGAATGTCTACAACGAACCAACCGTAAATAATACAGCCTTTTAAAATGGAGATTGAATTTCGATGTAGCCGCTCGTTACATGGCAGAAATGGAGGGGTTGGTTCTATCTTTCTTTTTTAAATTTTTTTAAAAAAAAAAGTCATTTCAATTTCAAATTTTCCACGGAGAAAGCCTTAGCGGAATACAACCTTGTTTATATGGATGTTTCAGCGCGACAATGATATGTCAACTTAACATATACACACAGTTAAACGTGTGCCTTTTCTTTAAACTTCTACTTATCTTTTTATTTTTATTTTGGGGGATGATTCTGCTTTCCAAATATATATATATATTTTATATATATTTGTTTTTTTTCATATTTTTTTCTATAACATTATCGACGTTTTCTTTTCTAAGACTTGCTAGCATTACAATCAAATCAATTGAAAACCTTGAATAATTTGATCTTAAATATCTATTATTATTTAATATATAATAATCAAAATATTTCAAATCGATTTATATTCATATATTTAATATAGAAATAAACTTGTAGTAATATAATATTATATTGTAATAACTATTTATCAAAGGAAGGAAACCAAAATTGAAACCAAGAGCAATAATATTGATTTCTATATTATAATTAATTCATTGAACACATTTATATAATATGAAATCATACATCACTGAATATATAATACTCATAATTATGATTTTGATTTCAATATTAAATAATATTACCGTCAATTATATTGACAATTTAATGCTATTTAGAATTATACGAAATAATTAATACTATTTATTGAACAAAACATAAATGGCCTTTAATTACAGAATATATCTTAGAATTCTATTCAATACTTCATATGCTTTTAGATTAAAAATTTTAATTTATAATATAAATACTTATTTAACAAACAGATTTTAAATCAATAATCCAATAATTAATAAATTAATTATATCAATATCTAATTCAAACAATATTATATGAATATTGCAAAAAAGACACGTTTCAATAGAAGCTTTCGTAATAACAAAAAAAAAATATTATAAATATATAGATATATTATATATACAAAAACGTTTTTTTTTATTTTTCGACACAAATCTAATAAATCCTTCGAATTCAAAGAGACATCAAAGGGATATAATACAATGATGTAAGTCATGTTGTTAAGCGAAATTAAAGCCCGAATCATGGATTCGCGCGCGTCTTTTTCCGCACACTTCATGCGTACTTTTCTCTTCTTCAAACACAAAAAGATCCATGTAAATAAAAGCAACGTACGCTTATATTTCTGAAATCGAAAAAAAAAAAAATATATATATATATATTCATATACTTATTTATGTATATAAATTTGCGTTGTTGAATATATAGATGTGTGCCGCATGAATAAAATTTATATAATATAAACATGTTGAGGCGTACGTTCAAAAAGTGTATATAGACACATTTGAAAATAAAGATATATGGTATACGCATCCAAAGAAAAGACACGGATAGACAAATAAGACGTAAAGATGCGTATAATCCAGTGGTTTTTAACGTGACGATAATAAGCTTTAGATAATGTGATAATATTTAACGTCAAAATCAAGCCTATTCTTCGAATACAAATCTTCACTAAAAAAAATAATACATTTATATTTTTATATTTTTCTATAAAACGCTTTATTTGAATTGTAACAATATTTAAATTTATTTTTTTTTTATAAAATATATTTTTATTCTATTACTAAAAATTCATATTTGAATATAAGAAGTAGATTTTTCAATTTTATTCTATTAAAAGAAATCTGTTTTTTCTGAAATTTATTTATTCTAAAAATATGTTTTATAATATGATATCTATAAATAATATTCGATTTAGAATCGATCGATAGTTTTCATAAATTCTGAGGCATCCTTTTTACGCACGAGTTTATTCGTGCGTCTTTAACTAAACACGAAAGGGTGACACGGCATCAAAATATTGTATTTTTGAACGGCGAAAAAAAATATTTTGGTTTTTTTTCACATACATATATATGATATTCATATATATATATATATATATATATATATATATATATATATATATATATATATATATATATATATATATTGTTGTTTTTTGCGTGGATAAATTCAAATTTTGAGGGATTCACGAAAAAAAGCGATAATCGCACGCTCGGAAGAGTAAAATAATTGCCACGCATGGATTAACCGGAATAAATATAACGAGTTTACACTCACACAAAACACGTGCCGATTATTTATTTATTTTTCGAAATAGGTTCAAAAAGTATTATGAAAAAAAAATATTATAATGGACGTGTATTTTTATGGGACGATCCGGTAAACTTTGCTAAATAAAATGCGGGATTTCGTAATATTATTATCTTAAAAAAATATATATTATTATACGATGTCGAATACGTTATATATAATTGAAATATCCAGGATGAATTCGATAGTTTGCTTTTGCAATCATTCAATTTCCCGACCAAACGTCCGATCTTGAATTCGAATGAAGAAAAAAAATCCAACTTTGATTATATTTTCCTATGATGCATTTTCGCTAGATTTAACCTAGACCACTTTCGACCGAATAATGGCAAATCTAGGGGGATGAAGAGTAAAGGGGAGAGTTTTCGCAAAAACGAAACATTTTACGTGAGTGCCGCCACTAAATCGCTAAACGAGGGTTGACTCGCAATTTTTTCCCTCTCATCAAAAAAACGTTTCGAAGGTTAGACGAACCAAAAAAAAAAAAAAGAAGAAGACAGAATGGAGAAAGAAAAGGACGAGATGCCCTTTGTGTCTCACAAATGAATGAACACCCAAGAATTAGGCTTCCAAAAACTAAACCTCAAGTCGTAGAACGATTAGTTGTCCGCGGTGCCCCCCTTAAATGCTAAGGGCGCTCGCCCGAAGGGTAGGCCTCTGGACTCACTTTAGCGGACTTTTCCTTAACATTTTTATTTTTCAGGACTCTTCTTCGCTTTTCTCTCGTGTTTTTTTTTTCTATTTTTTTTTTATTCTTACTCTTGCTCTCTTCGTCAGTTTACTTTTTGCTCTCGCTTTATTACAATATTTGCTCTCAGAGTACGTTTAATTTGATGGGCCTTTCGTTCGTTTCACTGCCTCATCCCTTAACTGTCGTCCCATATACGTATATTCGGGGCTTCTGTTAACATAAATGCATATATGTATTATATATAAAATATATATATATATATATATATATATATATATATATATATATATATATATATATATATATATATGTATTCCTATATAAATACGAACGTACGTCTTTTTATCCGTGACATTTTTTCCATGTGTTATTTTTCATAAAACTGTATTTTACACGCTGAAAAGAAACACAACACCCTTATATAATAATATAATGCGGTGAATTAATTTATTTTAATAATATTTACTTTTTAGATATATCTTTTTCATTTTATTAAAATAATACTAGCATTCATCTTAATTTAAAACAAACTGGTTAATTTGAAAAAATACTCAAGTATAAAATTTAAAATTTTATTGTTTATACTTAAAATGAAATAATATTATTTATAAACGATACAATAAATTATTTTATATTGTATAAAAAAGATATTCTTTATAATAAATTGTTTTTGGATTTTAGTACCGAAAGTTAATTATCAAAATTCGATATAATAAATTATTTTCTTCTTTAATATATCTATTATAATCGTAACGTTATCAAATTTAAAACATTAAAATTAGAGTATGAATACGATCTTTTAATATTTATTCAATTATGATAATTTCATGTCGCTAACTGCCCGAGAAGATTTACTATAATAATGTACTTTTCGAACGCTGAATCTCGGCGACCAGACGAATTTATGCTGAAGCAAAATTTTCATTATTATTATTATTATTATTTTTAAGCAGCTCCTTTGGATGAATAGCTCGGCAGACGAGCGTTTCTCATTTTATGACGAAGACCGAAGAAGACGAACAGAAGAAAAGAGCTCGAGTCTTAAGAGGAAAAGACTTTAAAGTAGACGAATATAAAAAAAAAATACAAAATGCGAAGGATGAGGGAGTGTTCGCGTCTAAAACTAATATTGAAAAATCTTTGTTGGAGCATTTACAATGGTTGGAAAGCTATCGGCTTGGAAGATGAGGACGGAGCAGGATGGTAGGAGCAAGGGAAACCATCAGCGTATAGCAGACACAAAGAGCGTCAAGGAGGTGAATTTTCTCGGAAAACTTTAATGAAATTGTTAAATATAAAGATATACATACACACATAACGAGTATGTAAGAGTGGGAGAAGGTTTTCGGGGTAGTTTTGTATGGGGCAGATTGTCTTCGGCGAGATACTCGTACGTCTTTTCCTCGTTGTATAGTCTGAATAAGGGGGGTTGGGGTTCCTTATTTACAAACCGGGTGTCGCGTGCCAACAGTCCTGAGCTCATTCAGCCAAAGATACGACCCTAGCATAGAGGAAAGTAATTAAAACGCTACACAAAAACGTATCCGACATCAAAGGGAGGAATTCCTGTCACGTGTGACTTTTTATACGATCGTATTGGGGTAGTAGAATAAATCGTTTTCGATATATATATATATATATATATATATATATATATATATATATGTGTGTGTATAAAAAAACGAAAACGTTATATTCGAGTTGTTTTATAGTAAATCGTTGACTGCTACAGGTTTAATAAACCAGAAATCTTTAAGATTTCTTAAACTTTCTTCTATTTAAATTTGAAAATTAACATTGTAAATTTTTGTTTTATTTGACATATATATGCATGTAAGGGGACCAACCGTCCTCCTTTTGGAAGTGTTCTCCTCCTTTTTAAAATATGTCATTTTTTACATTTTTTTTTATTAGACAAACTGAGAGTTCATAAACCAATAAAAGGTTTTTTTTTGAGTCGATCTCAAGACCAATAACCTTTTTTGAGACTTGACCTTAAGACAGAGAATCTTATTTCAGAGTCGTCGTAATTTCGACGAACTTTTCTCTTTACAACTTGAAAATCTATTCAACTAATTTCGACATGTCCTCCTTTTTATTGACAGAAAGTTAAGTCACCTTATATCATATATAGATAATATTGCAAATTTTCATAGATACAAAATATCCATATATGTAAATGATTATATATCTATTTTGAATGATCGGAATTAAGGGAAGACAGGCATCAAACGATGCATCCCCCGAATCGAATTGTGCGCATTTATCGTCGAACAATCGCCGTGGCATAGCAAAATGGTCAGTTTGCATTTCGAAGTGTGTAATGAGGCGTCGAAATATATCGAATGATAACCGACGGTTGGCTCTTCGAAAGTAGGGCGGATTCGTGCCTATGAGTTATAAGGGTTGCAACCTCACCAGACATTAACCCACGAGCGGGCACGTTTAAATATATTACACCGTTTGGTGCGCTTCTCAAACTGTACATACTATACCATAATCCTAGTTATAGTTTTGGCAATTATCTTATATCTAATAGACAATTTTAATTTTAATTTATGAATAATATATCATTTTGATATTTTTTTATATTAAATTCTCTATTATATATCATATCTTACTGGGAAAATTATTAATATTTTGAAATATATTATATATAGGAGCGTTAATTCGCAGATCTATTTTCACTAGTAACTTTGTTTTGAACCTATTTACTAAATGTACGACGACCCAATAGAAGTGTAGCTATAGTTCTTCCTGTAAGTCTCCAAACCCAAATTTTCCATAAAATAAATAGACAAAACTCCAATTGTCAAATGTCATACTGAATGGACTCATTCGGGTCTTCCTCAATACTAAGTTCTATAACATTGCAATAGCATTTTCAATTCGCACTGTATAATGCCTTTGACGACACTTATTATTTTGTAAAGTAAAATTAGTGCACAATCTGATAAATATACTGATAAATGTAAAATGTACGAAGAGCGCAATTGTATGAATTCATAATTTTCGTGAAAACTTTACACAGTACTTATGGGACATATTTAGTTAATATATAATGTAATGGCATATCAAACTAAATTCAAAACAAGTAATGGCTACTAAAATAGTATACATATCACAAAATATATACCTTAAAATAAACACTGTATAGCAACACTATACTATAATGATATCAATCTTTTATTATCGTCCATAACGTCAAAATAGAATCTATATCAGACACAAATAAAATCTACGAATTTTTATTTATTTCCTCAATTGGCTACCTCCCCCCCCCACCACCACCATCACCACCCCGCCGCCGTCGCCAGAACGAGCGGTCACTGCGTGGGAGTCATTCGAGATCGGTCGTTCTGTTCAAATTTCCTGAAATCGTTCGTTGCCCAAAAGTGATTTCCCTTTGTCGTTTTAAAAGCGGCGTACAACGGCTCCTGCGGGACGAGACGGTGGATCCGAAACCCGAACATTCGGACCCAAAGTAGCAGAGAGGACGCCGACGGGGACGGTCGACGGGGGCCGCGGGGGCGGTCTTTTGTGCGCTCGGATTCGACGAAACTTTTTTTTTTTTTTTTCCTAATCGTCCCGTTTGTCCAATTGATTACTACGCTTTTGTACACCTGAGTTCATTTGTCCGAAAGTGTCGCCCTCTCGTTCGACTTACTTGTACGTAATGAATCGGGAAACGTTTCGCTTTATCGCCGTCTGAAGAAACCGAACCGAAACTGAAAATTATACGTAAACGTACGTATGCATACATAAAAAAGAAAGCGTGACGGTGAGGGGGGCGGTGGGGACGAAAGTCGTATAAAAATACGAAAAAATCGCAAAACTTTTTTAATCTCACCGTCGGGACTGCCTCTTCCAGGTCGTACTCTTAAACCCGATAATAAAACAATGCGTGATTTTTATGTTATTTTATTGTGTGTGTATGTGTGTGTTTGTGTCTCATTTTATTTCTCTTATACCATCCCTGTAGATTACTTTGAATATTTTTTTTAGTTTAAAACATTATTGTTTCATTTATTTTATTTTATATATCAGTACAATATACATATTATATAGGTTATTAAATAAATCCACAGTTTAGAATCAGAAACTAATTTTACACCAATTTCTATATAGCTTTAAAAAAACAAGTTTGATTTTATATATACAATATTTAATCTTAGTAGTATATATACAGAAAAAAAACATCGAATATAAAACTATTTTATATAAAATTACCTATCAAAATTGAAAAAAAATTATAATATGATAAAAATTAATATAACGAAAACCTTATAATAAAAATTTAATTTTATTCAACTAGTTAATACCGATACAAGAGTGAGAAATCATACATTTGACACTGCTTTGACAGCAGCACCATCTGTACAATATACATAGGAAACACCACCATAAATATTATTCACGCACCGCCACTGAATAGAATACATAATATAAAATCATAGCACTGTATTATGATAGGATTTATACGATTATTCACAACATTCTATGATCCATATATATATATATATATATATATATATATATATATATATCTATTACGAAACAATTTTATCCTTTAATCATTTATTATTTTGTATATAAATAATTTAATTTTATGATAGTAATCGATATTCAAATTGACATTGAAATGGTTATAAGGATAGAAAAAAATATACCATCAAAGGAAAATCCTCTTTCAAATATGGGCATACATTTGCAATGCATCCGTTCTCATCAACGTGTTGCAATTCGGTGTCAGTGGTTCCATTGTCTCTAGTCTCACATGCAAGTATACAAGAAAATGCCTTTGAGCTAATAACGTACAGCCGGGTCAAATGTCGGTTAGATAAACTCTCACCCCACCTGAATATCTGGTAATATATCAAACCGGCGCTATTCAAATGTTCGTAGTGCACAACAATAAGACGAAATAAACTTATTTCAACTTGTTCACCGACCGTGAACAATATTGGATGGCACGATTTATCAACGGCGCATTGCAATAATGCCGCATCATTCAAATTGATTTCAATACGAAAATATTATATTCTAATATGGAAATCTTAAAAAAAAAATTGTATACGAATCGGTTTATTCGCTTTATTACGGTTTCATTCGTTGAATCGTTTTCATCCAAAATCTCTGTCTCGTGTGGCGGTAATCCTATTTTATTCTTATCATACGACGCGTTCTAAAATGAAACTCGTTTTTAGTTGATGCTTTTTTTTCTTCTTGAACATTTAAAAGAAAAATACCGACGACGACATACGTGTCCTTAATCCTATACGAGCTACCTAGAAGAAAGAAGAAAAAGCGTCGGTAATACCGACAGAACAAACTGCCCACATAGGAAAAAACATAAATAAAACTCAAGTGATATCGGATAGTCTTTTCAAATATCTTCTGAATCTCTTATTATCTGATTCTAATTCTAATATTTTAGTATCTTAACATACTAAAATTTAGTATGTTGTCATGTATCAGAATTTAATATATACATATATTTTCGATTACATACACACACACACATATATATATATATATATATATATATATATAAGTATATTTATACACTTATAAACACACATATTTTTGAATGCGGTATTTTCCATGATGACAGTGCAATTTTTGCGGAAAACCGCTGTCGTAATTGCGCTGGTGGATGTTGAACACGGCGACATTTTGACGCGCAAAACCAATCAAGTTATAAAACCCGTGAAAGCCTTTCGCCGCACATTTAATCTTTATACGTTTCAACCCCCACCCCACAACCTCAATTTCACCCTTACCACTTCTGGCTATTCGCGCGTTCCCTTTTTATATTCGTGCAATTTACATTCGTCCGTCGGCTTTTTTTTTTCCTCCACGCTCGCCTTTCACCGTACGCACTCATGTTAAATCGGTGAAAACCCTTGCAATTATCTAACCCAAATGTAGGCTTTATTTTTTTTCCTACTCTCTTCTTTTTCGTTTTTTTTTTCACTCTCTTTCTCGCTCTCGTTTTTACGTATTGCTTGCTCTTGATCCCGTTTTCTCGACTCGTCGTTATGCGGCAAAACGGAAAAAAGGACTCGATAAAAATATTTTCACATTTCCAAGAAGGTACTCTTTATTTATAGAATGAGTCCTTAATTCACGCTGACGCACAAATTTCAACAAAATAAATCGTCGTTAAATTGCCGTATATATGTATATATATATATATATATATATATATATATATATACAATAAAAAAACGAGATTTTCTAATTTTTATATAAAAAACCACAAAAACATTTTTTTTTCATTATTTCAACTTTTTTATATATTTTTGCAAATATATAAAATAATTAATTTATTCTATGTAATAAATTTAAATAACTATTAAATAGTTAGATATGTAAAACTATTTATATATATTCGAGATAGTTTAATTGGTAACGTGATCGTTTAATGCATCCAAAGTTAAAGGTTGAAATTGCAAAATATCATATTTATCCTGTGTAATTAAAACATTATTTTATTTAGAATTCAGTAATATATTAAGCCTTGTACCAAAAATAAATATATATTTATTATTAAAAAAATATTTCTTTATATCTAATGAATTGAACGTTAAATTAATGTTAAAAACAGATTGTCAACCATATGTCTCAAAATATTTCTAATATTCATCAGTCATATTATTCATGTAAAAAGTTTGTTAAAAATTATTAACAATAAAAAGGATAAAAATTCATAGATATGATGAAAAATTTAATTACAAACGTAACTCAAATTTACAATCATAATTCATTTAGAATAATTTTTAATATTCATGTGCCTATTAATATATTAAAAATTCAACATGCTAGCATTTAATACATATGATATTAAAATTATTTGATTTATGTTACATTAATATATCGGAAGACAGGAATAAAACGCATTCCCTTATATTACGACGCAATAAAATAAAATATTGTATAACGCAACGCGTGATTTATTCAGAGCCGTGCACGTTAACTTTTCAGCCGGGGCAGTTTCAGCTGAAAATTTTCAGAATTCCTACCGAAGCCTTCCTCCTCCTTTCACTACTCGCAAATTTTGCTCTCTTGGCAAACGAATAATGGCAATAATACGACGCGGCGAATAAATTTTAAAAGTTTTTCTTTCTAGCGCGCGCTCACGCACCACTAGCATGCTCGTTCTGGCGCTCGACGATGAATTCAAATTACTCTCGAGAATCGCTAGAAATGCGACGACTAACAAGATTTCTTCGCTTCACGCGCTCGCCGAGTCTTTCGTTCGTATTTCCGCCGGGCGATGTCAGATATACGACTTGTTTCGCTTCTTCCGGTTTCTTTTTTCTTTTCTTTCACTCGCGCTCTGAGTCTAAATGCGCGCATTTTCTTCTGGCAATGCCGAAAAGTGCGTACAGTTGACGTCGAAAAAAAAGATCTATAATATTTTTATTTAATATATAGTGAATAATAAACTAAACAGTTTTAATTTTGTATACAATATGTATAATAAATTTAATTTAAAAAAAACATATCTGTTAATTAAAATAATATCAAAAATTTGTCGAAATGATTATTGAAACAAAAAAAATATTATTTTATTTTGTTATAATATTTATTAAATTATTATATAATATATTATTGAATTATTTTTGTTATATATCTAAAAATACATTAATAATTGATAAATAAAAAATTGTCACATTTTTTTTGTTATACATACAATTACCAACAAAAGTAACATTATTACTATTATGTGAATTGAACAAGTGCCTCTTCTAATACGAACACATTTTTCCTGCACCCTACTGTATAGTCATCACCGTTAGCCGATAGGTTCTATTCGCGAGTAGGTTCTATTCGCTTTCCTCGAAGTAGCCGATAGGTTCTATTCGCTTTCCTCGACAAAAGGACGAATTGTTGAAAGCGTCGACCCCCCCGAGGGTCCCGACAGTTCGTTTGAGGCGCCCTCTCCCTGCCTGCCCCCCCCCTCGCTCAAGACCTCGGCAAAAGAATAATGGCGAGGCCTCACACTTTTCGCCCCCCTGGGCAAAGAGCGGGGTCGACGAAAACTCTCTCTCTGCTCCTCAACAGACGACGATGCCTTCGAGAAATCATCGATATTCTCAAGAGTTTGCCCCGTACAAACTGGGTGACCTGTTTAAAATAAGTCTACCACTCGACCATACTAACATCGGCTACTATTACATATAATTCATATCGATACTTCAGTTGAATATACAGAATTCTATCATCTTCAATAAATATTGCAACTACATCATTTCCATATGTGATTGTGAAAAAAATATATAAATTCATTAATAATCAACTATAAAAAAAATCTCTAATAAAATGAAATAGTATTCGGTTAATGCGAATCTCCAAAAAAATTTCATATATATTTACACGTATGCATATGTACACGGTAACTTAATTGTCACACCTAGTGCATATTTACCATTTTAGCCGGGTGATTTTACAAACTCTTATCGCCACTCGACGATGAATTTTTCCTGTTACACCCCTCAGAATATAGGGAGCACGAAAATATCACCACAAAATTCACATCGAAATGTCAAAAACATGAATATATATATATATATATATATATATATATATATATATATATATATATATATATATATATAAAGGGGTGTTGGGTCAAGTGAGCTTTCAACATACTTGAAAACAACATATGCACAGGTATTAAACAAGTCCTCGTTTCAACAATAAAAATGTTAAAAAAAAAATAAAACAGCAATAAAAATAAATGGATGTAAAAATTTACATATTCTACAATTTTAAAATTTTGTAATATCAATAATAATAAATATCGTGATATATTTTTAAATTATATATCAAATCATATCATATCGATTTTTTATATAGAGTTGGATATGAAATATCCTATCAGATTATTTTAAACAATATAAAATATTTTTCTTCATAAAATGAACTAATATAATAATCTCTTTAAAAAATTTCAATGTTGCCTATTTTTTACTTCATTTGAATATATAAAATTAATTAAGCCGACTGAATATTCAGTACTGAACAAATATGAAATATATAGAATATTAATGTAAAAACTATTTGAATAAATATTGAATTAATATTTAAATAATTATGATGGAAATTATTTTTGAGATTTTCGCATTTCACAGTTATTACATCTAACTATATATATATATATATATATATATATATATATATATATATGTATGTATTATACTTATTGAGAAACACAGTAATATCCAATTTTTCCAAGAACCAACTCAAACATTTCCTTCCAACTGTGCAATTGCATGAAATGCGGTTATATTATTTTAAATACAATGAATTATTCAATGGAACCGTAGTAACCGTAATACATTATGTATTTTTAAATTTGTATAAAATACTTCCTGGTCAACTTTTCACTTCATATTCATTATTGCCCGATAGAATGTGGCGAGAATATCGAAAATAATAAAAGGTTCATGCCTTTACAACGTTTCATTATATAAATTGAATTTATATTTCATAAATATATAATATAAAACACGTGAAAAAAATATGTAATATACAATACTAAGAATCATATTATTGACGTCAGATGGCGTTGCTTTATCACCATCAATTATTATTTCTACTTTTTCCGATTTTCGTAGAACGCTTTATAACTAATAGATATATTTTTTTAAGTATGTCAATAAGTTAGAGCAGTTTTAAAAGTTTCAATGCGCATATATTGTCGGTGTGTGCGGTTTGCACTTTTTTAAAAGTTAAAAAAGAATATGTGCAGCGGCGAAATGTGCCACATTCGTGCAGTTATTATAATAATTTTTGCGCAAAAGCACCACCCCAAAGTTTTTCGAGTCGATCGACATATTTCACGAGGCACATACACGAGTCTCGTTCGGGGGAGGGGAGGACGGTGGCCTCAAGTTTTGCACGAGTATCAGCATTCGCCAAAAGTCACACGGAAACTTTTTCAATATCGTCCAAGTTCAAAACGCCATAGGGCACCTAACTAAAAACATATTTCAATTCTTCCGCCGTTTTTAGCATTTTATTTTTACGAATTAAATACATACACACGACCTTTTTTTTAACAATATACGTATAAATATATATAATTGAGCTCAATGACGTCATCGTTTTCCATATTCAATATGACCTTTAAGGGTATTGCTCGATATTTGTAGAAATTATCAATATTTATTATTAATATGAATTTAATTTTTCGTGGTATTTCATGTTAAAATATGATATTTATATAGTATTTATATTTATATACGGAAAAATTGATATAGCCAGATTAAGCGTAAGTTCATTTTCACGGAAGCGAAAATCGGAAAAACAGTTGCTTTCCCCTCCTCCTCCTTCCCCCTCCCATCCGTTCAGATTTTCCCGTAATTGAAACGCTTATTGAATTTCTCGACTTATTTTCGCGAATTGTGAATTTTCACTACGGTCTTCTAATGAAAGACGCCGATAATGTCTCGCGAGAATTTGAATAAATCTCCATTGCGCGCTTGTGTATATTTGTAAAATATAAATAAATGTGCGCACTCGAACGCGTACACACATACAGCGGACCGTTAACCGTCCCGACTCAAACTCGGGTTCGACTCCCGGTCTCGTTCGAAAAACGGAAAAGCGAAAGACATCCGAACGGTGAGGGGGGAGGCGCGGGTGGGAGGGGGAACACGATATTCTGGCTTTTCCTATTGTTTTGCCCCGTTGCCGGGGTACAAACGTTCCTCCGTCAAAAGTTTATATAATCGACATCTCCGCCGGTTCTATTTCGCGGCAATGATTCCAAAGCGTTCATTCGACGAATAAATAAGTTATTTGGACTTCAATTTATTCGTTCCCGACGTGAAAATTTATTTTCACCTGGCTCCCGGTCCTCGTGCTTCTGCTTTAAATATTCAGCCGCTTTTCCTTAGAAACTTTTTGATGTAATTCACATATATATATATATATATATATATATATATATATATATATATATACATTAAAAATATAATTATTTTAAAACAAATCCAATTTGTTGTAAATTATGCCTCTCTCAAATTTACTACACATTCTGAGATTTGAATCATTTTTTTCAAAAATTTTAAATTTAAAATGCATTAAATAAAATTTTTATTATGTATAAAAAATTGTCCGAATATATAGGACGTCAATATAAAAAAGCTATTTCAAAATCAAATTTTCTTATCCATTCACTTTTAAATTTTAAATAATTTTAATGCTGTAAAAATGTATTGACATTTTTGTAATAATAGCTAAACTATCAAATTTTTTTTAACCTTAGTGTCATTGTTTTGCTAATTTTTATTTTTTTTAGTATAAAAATTAAAATATGAGAAATATTAATCATCATAAAACATCTCAAATAATTATGTACAATTCTGAAAAAAAATTTTTTTTTTGATTTATTTAAATAATTTTTATAATCATCTTATTATATAAAATTTTAACACATTAACTCGCAGATACATTCAAATATTGACAAAAATGTTTAAATTTTATGTAAAAAATCAAAACAAAAAGATTCGGAAAAAGAGACAAACGGCGAATCGATCGAATTTCGCGACAATCGTTAAAATCCGTTTTCGCCTCAATAACGACGTTAAAGTCACTCGTTATAACGGCATTAAGGTTTGACGTTACGTGCCCGCATTTATGAAATATTAAATTATGCGAATCTCAATCACGGACGAAACTTCACCCCCTCCCCCCGCACATACCCTCATATACCACCCCACCCCACCCCCCTCACCATAGGAACTCATCGCATCTGCATAAATTATCAACCGGCATCACACTCGCCCAAATTGCGAATGCATAATTTATATCAATCATGATTTTCGACATGCACACGAGCTACCGATAAATTGGAGGAAAAATATATCAATCTATAATATTATGAACATGGTCAATATTGTAATTTCCGCCACAAACTCTGATTCGTAATTTGTCATATTTTTCAATACTAACAAACAAATGGGTGAACATTTGTTTCTTCTAAAACAACATTCTTCATTATTCCATATATCTCTTTGATTCGTGCAAAGATCGTAAATACCTTTAAAGTAACTCTTTATCACTATAGAAAAATATCTAAATCTCCTACTGATATCTCTGTCAGGAGATATATTATATTTTCCTCCAAAAAAATTATTACTCCAAATATATATATATATAAGATATAAATAACATCTCTTTCTGATTATTCTGAAAAATAATCGGATTTCATTAAATAATCTACGACTATTTTAATAACCTTTCTGTAGGTTAGGTTAAGTCATTAATCTCTGAGGCTTACTTAACAAATCTTATTATCACCAAAAAAAAGAAAAAACAAACAAAAAAATAAAAGTATTCACCCTGAAGAGGAAAAATCAGCCCCAAGGCAGTCACCTGAATCGCTTATAATAATATATTGAAAGAAAAAATGCGTCGTCCGATGAAAAACAACGAAAATTCCTCTAAATATAACACGTTCAAAATGAAAAATGGCCGACACCGGTGTATTTATGTAAGTCACGCTTTTTTTTATGTTTATATATCGCTTTGACGCTAAGACTATTTTATTTCATACTGGTCTAACATGTTTTGTTACTTTGGACTAAGTCAATTTGTTACATTGTCATCGCCATAAAACTATTCTAACGTCTCTCTTAATAAATAATACAATTTCAGAAATGAGAATATTTCGACTTAAAAAACAATTAAATTAATGATCTTATAGATTACAACTAATTTATATTAATACTTGGTCATTAAACTTTAACCGACATATTTAATTCTCAAAAATGATTCAATAATTATAAAAATAAATTTTTTAACACTTTCGATCCATTAATGCGTCAATGTTTAATATTGAATATAGAATTCGAATTGCCGTTAAACGAGCGATTTTACAAAGTTTCAATATGGATTTACACAGGATTTTCTCTTTCAATCTTTCAAATTGAATTCCATTAATTTAATCTTTATGATACAAGAAGCGTTCTTGTAAAATTCGACATTAACATGTTAGAAATTTATATTCATCTCAATTGCGTAAATTAATTCTGTAATAATTTATATAGATTTTTCAGAATTTTATAAAGCAATCGTTCACTTAACAGAACTACTTTGAAAATTGTTTTTTTTTTCATCGAACGGATCATGTTATATATTGAGTAAGCTTATTGTAGTCATAATAGAAATGTATTATATTTCGATATCAAAATCAATATTCTGAGAAATTATTCTTAAAAAAAAAAAAAAAGTATGAATGGAATGAGATATAAGAAAACAGCTCGTCAGCTTCGACTTGAAATTGGACTCCACGTAGACAAAACGATGCTAGTGTCGATTTCGAATAACAATCCAAAATTTTCAAGATACACACACACACACAAAGGTGGATGATGGTGTTGAAATCTTCGAGAACAAAAGGAATTCGAATCGATATTTTAACCCTCATTAGGGCGAACAATGAAAATATAATCCAATATCGTGGAAAAATTCGATATCCCGCAGCCGAAATGAGTGGCGTGCATTTGTATTCCATTGTCGATGAAACGAAAGCAAACGCTCTTTCGCACATAGCTGGCTATTTACAATGGAAAAATATATAATAATAAGGAAGACGAATAACGAATGCCGGGGGAAGGAAGAAAGTGAAAACGGTACGAAATGAGGAACAAGTGGGCCAGACCTAGTGAATGAAGGGCGAATTCGCTTTCCGTGCACCCCGCATTCGTCCCTTTTCGAAAAGCGTGAGTCCAGATCTATCTATCCCATCTCAACCAATAAATATTACACAACAAAGTTGCCTACCTTGCGACGATGGAACGGGTTTTTGTGAAATTTTCTTGTTCCTCGTCCATTGTTCGACGTCGAACGGCCAACTTTCCATCTTTCGCAAATTTCACAAATTAAATCCCATCATTGGCATTCGCGTTAATTTTGAAAATCGCTTCCTGCTTTCCCCAAAACCGCCTACCGCCCTTCGGCTTCTTTTGCTTTTTCCTTTTTTTTTTCTTTTCATTCGCCTTTCTGGACTCGAAATTTTCTAAAGGTGCGTTCGAGCAAAATAATGATTCATACGACATCATCATACTTGTACCGTATTTTTTTAACCTTCCTTTGAAACTATAATAAAATTTTACTTATAAAATACATCAATACATCTTAATTTTTTTACAAAATATGAACCATAAAATATTCTAATATATAGCGAAATTATTTCAGTTTTGAAATTAAATATTTTTATTTAGCATATGCGAATCAGTAAACGCATTAAAAATCGTACATAAAAGTATATTTCGCATCGCATATTACTGATGGAAAAAAAATGTATATCCCTATAGCGTGTAAAACGAATTATAGCAATCAAATAATCAAATTATCACCAACATCCATACAGAATTAGATTATTTCTGGGTTCGAATCTCAATCAGGCCAATTTTTGACGGTCATCGTTTTATTCGTTTACTGTTTAAAGTCGAAACGATTTTATTCGTGAAATAAAAAAAATTCGTTCAATAATTCATGCAATTTAAATATAACGTTATAATTGAGATTTTTTTTATAACTAAAAATATATAAAATTGCAAAAATATTAATAGTTCTAAAACTTGAATTTTTTGCAATGTATTTTCTATATTTTTAATTTAGTCAATTTGGTTCGAATACATTTTCATGATATATCTTAATAAATAAAATTTTAATCAAAAAATAAATTCATACATATTTTTATCAGATTAAATACATTTCGACAGTTGAACGACTCTGCGTTCATACAACAAAAATTTCATCGTTTGACATCGTAATTTTTATATTTTTCACTAATTATTCCGACACGACGTCGACGGTCCTTTATTGTCGAATATATATTGTAATTTCGTCAAAAAATATGAGACCCTTCACCCTCCCCGCCGTCGCGTCCCGCTCTTCTAATGGTACAACTTTATATGATATGTTATTATATTATAATTTAGTTGAATGCGAGTCGCTGTTTCACGTGAGCGTGAGAAATGGCCGCATGTAAAATTCTCACCTGAAGAAGAAGAGGCTTTAAACATGGCGACGATAATGGCCGAGGTCACGGCTACTAATTTATTCAAGGAATCCCCCGCGGTAGGGTTTCAACGGTGCCTTTGGTCCTACAATAAAAGCGAAACTACCGGTCCTTCAGAACCCTACACCACACACTAACCCGCCCCGTACGAGTCTGACTTTCAAAATAAGGGCAACTCGACCAAAACCTACCCCCCCCCCCTTATAATGAGACAGCTTCATAAGCACAATTCACATCCGTACACCCTTTTACTGCTGCCACATCGTAAGAAATTGCCATAACACCTAACCCCTGAAAGAACAATTTTAATACATACATGTGTGTGTGTGTGTGTGTGTATACTAAAAGGGAGTGAAAAGCATTTCCTGAAAACTTTGACTGTTGTATGCGTGTAATCAACGTTGTATTATCACAATGATTCAAATTATAACAGTTAAATAATAAGTATTATTATTATTTTTATTTTTTTTTTGATAAAAAATATTTATTTAATAATTTTATAATTGAACAAATTTCGTATTTGTATATCTATATCTCGTATTATAATATAGAATAAATGTAAATATTTATATGAAATATATTATATTTATAGTGCGATAGTAAATTTAATATCGGAAAATATAATATAATACATGATTTTCCATGTTTATGTCTGCAATATTTTGTAATGCATTGTTTTGCATATTACGTTAATATTATTTCAATATAATATATATTAGTAAAATGTTTATATATGTATATTTATATAAATTTAATTCATACTAAATATATTTTATATAAAGAAATAACATGTTCAAAAAAATGTATTCTTTCAAAATATTTATTAATAATTTATATATTTATCGACTAGAGTCGTCAGCTTTTTGCTTTACCTTAAGACAAATCAACCTATTTATTTTATACTTCAAATTGAAACATATTTGCATTGCTTATATTATAAATAGATTAATATTAAAAATACAGCATTTTATGAATTCTTTAATATTTACAATACAAATTGTTGAACTTTATATTACAATACTTTATAGTTTAATATAGATATGTTAATTTATCAATTACAGTATTTTTAAAATAAAATTCATATATTAAAATTATTAGTTTACATCTCATATTCATATATGTATATAGTTTTAAAAAAGCTAGAACCGCAATTATTGGATATATCGATAAAGGTTCCAGATAAACAACCGTATGTTCGAAGCCGACGATTCATTACCGGATATCTTTATGGGGCCATTAGTTTGGACACCCCTGAAACAAACCCCTTAGACCAAAATAATTACCAATCAACGATCCGCTAACGGTTTAAGGGGGTTTGAAAAGTTTTCACGAGTCCGACGATTTTCTCAACGACTTCGAATCCGAACGTTTTCTTCGTCGATTGCCGACTGAAAATATTTTCAGCTGAATCTTTACAAAATGACTACCGATACAATTTTTACTGAAATCTATAATTAAAATATCGATAATTATCTTACATAAAAATATGATATATAAATTTATTTTGACGTATATAAAACTGAAATTGAAATAAAAATCTATATTTTATATCAAATATATTATGAACTAGTTTAACTGGAACTGAAATTTAACAAATTTTACACTGCATAAACACGAAAAAGCGTATCGTTTTTTTTTCATGTACTTCATTCGTAAAATCGAATTACTTTATTTGTTTATTTTTTATCTGCTTTTTATGTATAAAAAAACACATATATAAAGCCATCAAAAACACAGTTCAAAACAAAACGAACGCAACGTATAAATTCCAAACATTAATTAAACCAAATTAAATGTAATTGCGAACGTGTAAATATCGTTTTTTTTTTTTTGTAATAAAAATCCGATTTTAAATTTTGATATTTGATAATGTGTGTATGTGTATACACATAATTATAAAAATAAATATTAATATATTATTTATAAAATATCTAATATTTATGCACAGAAATTAATTGAATATTTGTATTCTATGTCAATTGAATCGAATATGATTTTATGTTAAATAATATAAATTTATATCAAATTGTAATTATATAATATTATATTAAATAATCAACTGTCGAAAACGTAAACTCAACTACTAATTTCTACATGATATATAATTAGGTGAACCTGATTTATTTTTAACACATTCTATGCAGGATATTGACATTATTTTTTTTGAATTATTTCACTTCATCATTTTAAAATATATTAATTTTCTCAACGAGATATTTATTTTTTTTTAATTATCATTATCGCTAAAGTATTTCGATTAATTAAATTAATATAAATATATTGATATAAAAAGATTGAATTCTTTAATATGACTATGAAAAAAATATATATCAGAAACATAACAATATATAACACAAACCCAATATTATATATATATATATATGTATTATTTTTTCATTTCCATTTATTCCGAAATCGCAATTTAAACTTCCCAATAACGACTTAAACGGAATCGATTCCCGCGAAACAACCGTAGTGCCGAGCACACAATAAGCGTTATAGAGACGCATTTGCGTCCATTATTCGAACGAAACACTTCACTTTGATCAGCCAATTCGATTTTAAACAGTGGCAATAATAATAATGCACATTTCCGATTTCTATCCGATGGGCGGGTGCCGTGTTTCGTCGCGAAATTACAATCGGATAATCGACGGAGCGGGCTTGTTGCGAATCCGGTATATAAATCGGAAAACGTCTCTCTATAGATAAAATTGAGTTTTTTTATAATTATATATATATATATAAATAGCTGAAACTATTATATATATGTAGACTATAAAATTGTTATTATGAATCAGTAATAAATTTCAATAATTTATAATGATATAAAATATTGAATACCCGCAGTCTATGTATTATATATAATATATATATGAGCGAATACTTTAACGTATTTATAATTTTAACAATCGACACTTTATTCAAAAATATTCTAAAAGGTTAATCTAATAAATTAACCAATGTTCTTCTCTTGTTAATATATTAATCATGTTAATATATTATCTTCTTCCTTATATACTTTCTTAAGATTTTGATTTCGAATATTGATATAGCAACCATAAAAAAATCATTTTGAATCACTCGTGTAGATTTCCAAACTATTATAATTTTCATATTTCAGAATCATGACGGCTCAAAATTTTTTCTTATATCACCAAAAATAAAACTTTGATCAATTTCTCATAACTATCATGAAAAATTATCAGTAAAAACTAAAACAATTTTAATTAATGTGTACATGGTGAATAATGCCGCTTCTAAATAATCATGTTTAAAATTCAATCGATTTTGCCGACCGTCGAGATTTTCAAATATAAAGCCGCGCAGATGGATTCTTAAAATTCGAAACAGCGATTTTATTATAAAGGAAAATTTTACGTAAAACCTTCGACCTTAATTGGACCATAATTCTCGGGGCACAGGACTAATTGCCGGTCGGACTTAATTCTATTATTCGACATCCTGGGAAAATGGATTAATTTTTGACAAACTGACCCCATCCGAAGAGTACGAATCTCTCGATTTATTATTGCGCGACTGCCAATATATTCGGATTAAGCGTGACTATTTACTAACCGCATATTTCGAAATTTAGTTTACAACGTTCCACTTTACAGTTAGTTGTAACAGTTTTTGACCTTATCATAAATACTCGCCTAAAATTTTAATATTGTACATGTATTACTTAATAATAATAATAATTTCTCTTTAAGTGATAAAACAGCGCCATCTATGAGTTAAAATTTGAGTAAATTAATTGAATTTTCAATATTAAATTATTTTCATTATTATTACTATGTAGACACAATTTGAGATTTTTTTTATATTTTATATAAAATTATTTTCTTGAATCAACATCATATGCGATAAAACGCAATTTAATTCGCGTTTAAAATTGCAAAATCGTATTTTTGTCAAACGTTCAATTTCTTTGAAACAATTTTAATTTTGCATCTGTAAAACGCCAACATTTCATTTTTCAGAGATTTTCGATTTTTTTTTTGCATTAGTTTCTTTGTTCTGAAAGCTTTCGAAAATGAAATTTGATTTTGCGTATGCAACAAAAGGTGGCGAGATCAAAGCTAAAAGTGTTTTCTGTGAATTCGGTAAAATAAATATTTCTAATTGAATCGACTATTGATTTTGAAAAAATACGTCATCCAGTGAATTTCGGATTTTCTTTACGTCTACACCGTTTATTTTATACGAATTAGTTTAAAATATTCATTTTAATTATAATTGCATTATTTCAAAATAAATTCTTAACTTAAAAAAATTAAAAATATTTATATAATAATTAAATCTCGTTTTTTATGTAATGTTTTTAATGATATTTAGAAAAAAATATAAGATGTATAAATAGATGATATCATCAATAAATCACGTCTCGTGATAACACTTATCACGGTGATTAAATTGAATGCGACACGAATTAATTCGACGTCGTTCCCGTAAAAAAAATAACCTAGAGCGAAAACGAAATGACTGATTACGTTAAACTTTAACTTTTAATGTTTCGCCGGAAAACGCTTTTGTCATTTGCGAAAGAATAAAAAGGAAAAAAGAAAAGATGAGACGAGAAATAAGCAGAGCGGCACCTGAAAAAAAAAGTTTTTTTTTTCAGACAAGTTTTAATTGCGTTTGCGTTTGTGCGGCGGTCTCGGTTTTTCTTCGATTTTCTTTATTATTCTTTCTTCTTCTTTTTTTTTTGTTCTTTTATTCTTTCTTTATTCAGCCGTCTTTTTTTTCCTTGTTGCTTCGGCGACGGTTTTATTTTGAGTCTCCGCAAATCGCGGATGGAAAGCGAAGCTGAAACTTCGGCGTGAATATCGCCGCTTCTGAAAGAAATGCGAATAAATGATGAGAACGATAAGAGAGTTACAATCACGCCGATTTCGCATGAAAATAAGTTAAATTAAGCGAAAAATAATCAAATTGTCGACGAAAATTAGAAAATTTGACGTATTTTTTTTTCTTGCTAAAATTGCGATGAAATATCTTAATGACGATTAAAAAAATTATGCGAACATAAAACAATATATGTAATCTTCTACATTTACCACTATTTTAAACAAATTCGTTTTTACTTTTGGTCGTTTTTACAGTTCAAAATAAAATAAATAACATTTTTTTCGCGCGCTTATTCAATGTAATCGACTGATATTTTGAAATTTTTCAAACGAAAATTTTTGATACAAAAAAGCGTCATAACTTTTCTGAAAAACTTGCGATTTCCAAACGGTTTTCAGCATTCGATTCATCTCATCAATATGCATTCAATGATTTAATATTTTATGTGTTTAAAATTAAACATTTAAAACCTAAATATATCTTCAAAATCTACATTCTAATTATTCTAATATGCATACATTCGAATTATGACGATATCCAAAATATTATTTTTTTGTATATCGTTTCATAAATTTAACATTTTCAGAATTCAATTTTCAAAATGACAAATGAGGGTTGGATCACTGAACTTTTTTGTCCATATCTCTGAGTCCGTTCACTCCTTTTTTTAATATATATATATATATATATATATATATATATATATATATCTTTTATTCAAGTTTTTATTATTCTGAAACACCCATGTCACTGGACAAACGTTCGTTCTCGTGACACATTCGCGTCAATCAAAATTTTGTTAATATTCAATAAACGCGACCGCGTGAAAAATTGACGTCGTTCGAAATTGTATCGGAAAAACGAATGTTTTTTTCCTCTCGTACCCCCTCCCTTATATCGTGTATATATTATAAATATATATATATATATATATATATATATATATACATATATATATATATATATATATATTCATACATACATATATATATATATATATATATATATATATATGAATATAAAGGGATGAAAAAAAAGTAGGGGGCGAATGTTTATATTGTGTCGGATATGTATTTTCGTGAACGAATGTCGTGATCTGTGTTGAAAAGATCTAGTTGACAAATTGTATGACGAAATATCAAATTTTCAATGAAAATGTATTTTTTTATTTAATTTAGTCAATACTAAATACTGTTTTTCTCTTGTCGATTATATATATATATTTTTATTATATCAAATATGGTGTGAATTTGATGTAATATACTTTTCATTTCAATTTATAAGTGTATGACTACAATTTTATATGATATTTTTGAAATTTATATAGTATAGAATATAAAATTATCATTAATTTATATTAATAATATTTAAAAATAATATAAAGTAAAATTTTATATATTTAAAAATTATATTCGTAAATATTTTGCAACACTTGAAGTCCGATACCAAGGACCTGCGAGTCCTATATTCCTATATCGTCAACCATAATTCTATTACGAGTTCATAAATCTAACATTATTAACTTTTAATACGGTTTTCTCGTATTAACCCGTTAGCTCGCCTTAAACCATAATATATCGTCGTATATGGAAGAAGAAAAACTTCTTTTTTTTCTTAAAAAAAAAAAATAAAGAAAACCCACTGCTTCAGTATATTTTAGGTAACATTGATAAGGAATCAAGGAGACCGTGTATTTAGTTTAGTGCAACCGACGCTCAGTGCCAATAAAATTTTATTTAGGGGGCCATTACAGACATCTGAAGATCGGCCATAAAGGCAACACGTATTTGAGGGCGAATCGATAGTGAGTCTCCTTCGATGAGGGTGTAGCATCAATATATATATATATATAGTATGTGAAACGGAGGTGGGGAGATAGTCTAAAAGGAGGACGCTTTATCCCCCGGGAGCTACTATGCGAAAGCTATGAAACATTCTCATCTTCTCGCCCTATACGCTTTGTAGAAAGGAACCAGAGTTTCTGACAACTTTTAATTTTGTGTCGTTAACGAAACTGGAACTTCAATGAACGAAAGCAGATTAACGCACACACGAGTTGCTCAAGCGGTTACACAAGGGACGTTCTGTATGTTGCAATTTTCATATTTTCAGCATACATTTATCTAATTTAATCTTCACGTATGCTATCGTGTAAATAATTTTATATTTCGAAGTATAATAATTATGATGATTGCTTCAATTTATATATATATATATATATATATATATATATATATATATATATATATGCATTACTCCAATTTACTTAATAATTCACCTATACAATAATCCCACATATATCATGGGAGTTAGATTCGAAACCACGCATGATAAATGGAACGCTGTATATGTAAATAATTTTAGTAAATAGACACTATTTTAAATCTTTATAAATCCGCTTCACATATTTATATATTATATAACCCTTTCTCATTAACTTAATAATTGTTCCAAAGTTGTTCTATATCAGTTTCTATTTAAACACTTAATTTCTTAAATGTTCATACATAAACTAAAATGTTTGAAACCATGAAATTTTAAAAATTTGATATGAGTATTCATCAAAAACCAACAAAATAGCGAATCCGCAATAAACGAACCGCGAAGTGGCAAAGAATTATTGCAACTATATATATATATATATATATATATATATATATATATATTTATTTATTTATATATGTGTGTGTGTGTGTGTGTGTGTGTTGCAAAATTAATTTTCCATTCAGTGTACAAATATTTGAGCTTATATTATCATCGCATATTAATATTATAACTATAATATTAACCTAATAAAAATTTTCCAACAAAAATCTTTTTTATGCACTATTAAATTACTAATAATCTTAATCGTACACAAAATTAAAAATTAGTTGCAAGATAATTCTATCTCATAAAAATTTAAAATATTCCCCATTTCTTTTTTTTGTAAATGAGTCAATATCACAAAATTCTTATGTTTATTATGTATATAGAACTATTATAGAATAATCCTGATATATACATAAATATATATTATATAATCTATATTGATGCCTTTCATAGGAAAAATGCAAAAATATTTACAAATACCGTTTACTTTTACAATATTAAATTTTTAACATTACATTTTATATTATATTATATGAAAAATACAAAGGGTGAACTTTTAATACTATCCTCGGCGCTCGAATACACAACTATGTAGTACGACCCGTTTTTAAGCATTTTTATTAATTTTTCAATTACAAGTTCCTTTGTTTGAACCCCGCTTAGTAAATCTTTGGATGTTTTTCACTCGGATAACTAAACATATGAAAAAAAAACAAACAACAGAAAACTCGAAGCTTTCGCAGCACTTTCGAAGTTGGCGAAAAAGTTTCGCGCGGAAAGCTCGCAACCTTATATAATAATAATACTTGTTATTATTTATATGCGGGAGGGGGTTAAAGGTGGGGCGGTTTCGTTTTTATTACGTGGTTTACGACGATGCTTTTAAATGGAAAACTTCTTTTCGTGTTTTCTTTTTTTTTTTGACGATTGAAACTTTAACGAAATGCACGTGGAAAACATTTAACAGTTTATATATATATATATATATATATATATATATATATATATATATATATATATATATATTGTCGTTATTCACTTTTATGTCGGGGTAATGTGCATCCATAATGTCTATAAAGTTACCGGAATGTTTATTACTAATTAATTATGTATCATGTAATATATATATATATATATATATATATATATATATATATATATATATATATATATATATGACAAATCGAACTAAATTATTAGAGAAATTGAATCTTGCTAAAGTTTATTTGATGGTTTATCTGCTTAATATTATATATAAATTTTAAATTCCAATCTTTATAATGAAAAATATTATATTTCAAGATCGTTAGTAAATAATATAGCAATACTAAATAGTATAATAATAATACTTAATATTTTGAAGTATTTTTATGAAATATTTTTTCAATATTTTATCCTGAAAATCCTATGTAAAAATATTAATTTCATTACTACTATAAAAAAATCTCATATGATAAAAATATGACACCGAAATATTATATAACATATATCATAATATTATATATAATATATTTAATGCATCCGATAACTTTTTGAACGCACCGTGCACGTTTATTCCATTGAAAAACTTTCACAATAATCGCTGAAAAATTCTTGCAGCGAATATGCAGCAGTGTCATGTGTTTTTTTTTTCCCGGGCGTGTTTTTCGCGTTGTTTTTCCGCCAAAAAGTTTCAGCGTTAAGATCGCGCGAAACCCGTTTCCGGTTAAACTTTGTAATATAATAAAACACGACGAATTCGTGTGCAAAGCATTGTCCTTGAAAAGAAACACGCTAATGAAAAAAAAAACGGATCCGCAATTAATTAATACGAATCGTCGAGTTTTTAATCAGGATAGGAAAAAAAAGTAGAACACGTTCGCTTTTACATCGGTTGATACATTTTTTTTTTACATTTAAATGTACTGAAATTTTGCGGTAATTAAAATCGTAATTAAAATGATTCGTGTCAGAAATTGTAAACTGTTTATTATGAATATATTTTTTTCATATTGATTTGAATCAAAATAGATTCTAATCGTGACCTAATTATTGTTTACTATCTAAATAAATGAATAAATTCATTACAAATGTGTCTATATGTGTATCAAAAGGTTATTTTATGTAAATTATATTCCTAGAATTCTAACTGAGAATCTATTTAAACTAAACACACATTTTGCTATGTTATCATATATAAACAAAAACAACCGATTGAAATTCTTTATATTACATTTTCAAGCACTGTTCATTAAGACAAAATGCCATTTAAAAATTTGATAATATAATTATTTTTAAAAATATTTTTTATTTTTGTTCTATATAAATAATGTAACCTCAATCGGTTTATTCAAAGAGTAGAATTAAAATAATTATAAACGTTAAATGGGATCAAAGGAATATCGTTCAAATTATTTTATATAATGTAATAATATAAAAAAGCACGATCCTCATCATGGTTTCGAATGATATCAAAGAGAGAAAAAAAAGGTTTATCGCAACTGATCTCAACATATTTCCCTCATTTGTCAAATCGAGCTCGACACGCGTACACAAAACGTCACCGAAGTTATAATGAAATTTATCGCGTCGCGATGGGGTTTTCGCCACGATATTTTCAGTAATTCAGAAAGGGTAAATTATTACTCTTTTTTTTCCTGCCCCTAAAAACTTCCTCACACTACTTCCACCCTTTCGCTTTCTCCTAAGGTCAATGCGATCAATTTACAAAGAGGGACGACACCGCTGGCAAACATTACTTGTTGACGCACAACTTTCCTAAACGAATTGACTCGAAACGCAGAAAAAGTAAGAAAGAGTTTCACTTATATATAGTTTTCTACCCCTCTCATATATATATATATATATATATATATATATATATATATATATATATATATATATATATATATATATATATATATATATATATATAAATTCTTCTTTCTTCTTATCCTACATAAGAACCTTTCTTCGCTAACCTCCCTCGTGAATATGGGAAAATGGAACTAAACCACCACCTTCAACCCTCTCAAGACCTCGTTCATTGTTGTCCGTTTCTGGTTCTATTATTTATTATGGGAAATCGTCACGTGTCGCATCTGTACATTGTTGTCCGTGTAATTCTTACTAAGATAAACGTCATACATATATATATATATATATATATATATGTGTGTGTGTGTGTGCGTGCATATATAATATATTACATGTGATAAATTATAACTCGGCTTTTCCTCCATTTTTATGTATTATTTTATTACCGATATGATCCCTCGTTCATATTTAATTACGGGAAATAATAGGATTTATCGAATATAATGGCGGTATTCGACGTTAAATTCGACTTTTGTACGAGCATAAATTGAATGGCGATAAATATAGATAGATATTTCAATTAAACAATTATTACGCCGCATAATCTTCGGTGAAAAAAAAAATATCCATTATAATTTTATGAATATAAAATATTTTTCTCGATTTTACGCAAAATCGATAATATCAATCTTATTTTCCGCCATTCATTCTGTTTAATATTTAGTTGACACAATAAATTTCCTTATAATACAATTTTTAACAAAAACTCTTATATCGCAATCATAATAATATATATTTCGACTTATATAATATAAAAATAAATTATATATAAATTTGCAATATCAAAAGCTCACGTCGACTATATATATGATACTAAATATATTGCGTCAAATTAATTGCGCATTATTTCGAATTAACCGATCTCACGTTAAATTACAATGCTTGTACATGTATATATATATATGTATGTATTATTTTACTTATATAAGTTATGTGTTAGGGTCGTTTTTGCTGATGAAATTTGTGTATTGTATAAGTGACGTCGTAGTTAAAAGGGTCGCTGCGTAGAAACGTTCATTTCCAGGCTATGAACACGCTAATGACGATTAGCGTCAAGCAACAAAAAGGACGAGAAAGGGTGACTGCTTTCACTATACTACTATTACAGTGAGATGGCCATAAGTTCAACCCCCCTTTACATATAGTACACATTCAGGTTTAATTCCATAACGTACAATACAAAATCCTACGTGTTTCATTTTATTTCTCGACATACGAGAATATCGCGAACGATTTAATTATAAAAAATACAATAGACAACTCGCACAATACGAAAAAATATATTTCATCATAATAAAACGTGATAGTTATATGAAATATTATCAAATCAAATGGAAAATATAAATACAGCAATGTGATAAATGGCGTTGTGAACTCGCTATATGTGAAATTGCGTTCCTTTAAAAGTGAAACGCTTGGTTACCCCTGCGTCGTCGGTAGACGCCATTACTTGTACCACTTATACCGTACTACGCGGGCGAAAGTTCAAGAGAAAATCCCCCGTTTTACGACATAAGAAAAGGGAATGCGACAGTAAAGGGAAGTCGATAGTTAGTCATGCGTTTATAACGCAAGACCCGATGACTGTACCGGAACAGGCACAACATCATATCATGGCTCACTTAACGCATAACAATGCTTTATAAATCGACACTATACAAATGCTTCATCTTCCATATAAATACAGGATTGTAGCAAAATTTATCCTGATATACTTCAGATTGAAAATCTTAAATATATAACTTTTTTAAAATAGATAATATTAATATATATATATATATATATATATATATATATATATATATATATATATATATATATATATATATATATATATAGTAACATTCTTATACTTTAGCAATATTCATTGTGCCATTTCTATTATTGATTTTGATCTTCGATATTAATTGAGAACTCTATCTAGTTTAATCTTAAAAAAAAAAGCTAAACGAAGTACAAATACGAATAATCAATCGTATTTGTATTTGAAATTGAATGTCTATATTTGAAGAATTAATTAATAGAATTGGCTTTACTAGATACTATTATATACATCACGTAAATGTTCCTTTCATAATATCTATTGTTCTAGTTTAATTTTATTCATTATAATTTGATGATAAATTTTCATTCAAAATACTAATCCACATTATTAAAAATAATATTTGGCGGAAAAAATATTGGATGTGTAAAATAAGGAAAAAAGTTTTTTTTTTAATTTTCTTCTGAAATAATAAAACTTTTTAAAAATTGGAGCAAAATTATATATAAAAAAATTGATTGCATTTATTTTATAAACATAAATTATTTTCTTAAAATATATATATTAAATGTTATATGATATTATTATGCAATGCAGTTTCATATTATATTTACGAGTATATATTGTAAGTTACTTTCGAAACAAACGATAAACGACAAAGAGTATCGAATGGCTCGTTAAAATAACGCATCCGATTTAAATTTCAGTGGGTTTTATTTGAAATGTTCCTTGATGTTGATTTTAATTACTTTTTCAATCATAGCTATAAAACATCCTTCGCCCCTAAAAACATTTATAATGAATATAATACTTGATTGTCTTTAATGTTACTAATGAATTCAGAATTTTTGGCGGAAAAATACAAACATTTTAACATTATTTCCAGAATTTAATTTATGATTAAACATTTTATATTTAAAATATATATAATAAAATTATTCTTTTATATATGAAAAATTATAATCGAAAAGAAGGATCACAAGTTAAGCATCCGCCACGTATATTTATATGCATAAATATACATACATTTCGATAAATTTTGCAAGTGAAATATTTCAATTTCGATTTTCCGCATACGCACATAAGATTTCCAACCGAGACGAAATTACTTTTTGAACGACCCTCAATACTTTTTCTTATAATACACAAGGAACTTTTCCTTGCGGAGAGCCGTGTTTACTAGTTCATGTCGCTGAATCGAGATTTTTTTTCCTCCAAAAGATTTTTTCCATCCTTGTATACACCCTAGACGACTCACCGCCTATATTCAGTATTTTTTTATTTTATTTTTCCGTTCGACGATTTTTTTTGCGCCCTTTCGCCTATCAATAATCCCTCTAGAAAGTAAACAACTTTTTGTTATGTCGATCTATCGACAATGAGAAAATACGTTTTTTTCTTCCCTTCTTTTTACCGCGCGAAAAACAAACTCGCTATCCGCGTTTTCAACAAAAGAAATGAAATCTGGTCCACCCGCTTTTCCGCCCACCCCCTCCTCCTACCCGTCCTCAGATTTTCCTCCTTGCGACCCCCTTTTCCGGTTTTATTCGTCGTGTTCTTATTTTATTTTTTTTTTTGCCCCGACTTTATTTGCGTTTATAATGTTTTATTGAAAGAGAGAAACTGCAAACGGCTCGTTGAACGATCGGCGATAAAAAAAAAACCAGCTTTATTCGCGGAATAAAAGTGAGTTTTAACGATTAAGCGTTTGAAATGTCAAAAGTATCGACTGTACAATCGTAGTCAAAAGTGTTTGTCTATTTGTTTTAATCGACATTTTATGTATTGCCGATATTCCGATATATAAACATTTACACTTTCTAAATTTATATAATAAT
This sequence comes from Leptonema lineaticorne, assembly GCA_024500535.1. Classification (NCBI taxonomy): domain Eukaryota; kingdom Metazoa; phylum Arthropoda; class Insecta; order Trichoptera; family Hydropsychidae; genus Leptonema; species Leptonema lineaticorne. The sequence continues at coordinate 7,175,296 of JANIJI010000001.1, forward strand.
ATCCGGAAAACTATTGATTTTTAAATTAATCACATCTTTATCAAAATTAAAAAAATATATATTATTATAAACTATATTTACACTATATTAGAATATAAATATCATTTTATTCTCAGTAAAATTAATATGACATACTTTTTGCAAATTTTTTAAATAAAGACAAATTCACATTTTCTAATAGTTTGATATAAATAAAATATATTCTGATTCAATCACTATTCTCTAAGGAAAAACGTGCATTTTCCGATGTAATCTTAAACTTATAGCGACAATAACAAATAAATGCTTCACTTTATATATATTTAATATACATATTTATATATTTTCCACAGTGGAAGATTGTCATAATGGAAAAATCTCGTGACTTTTTTAAAAAATTTCCACAGCATCGTATATATCGCTTGGATATTTCCAATTCTAGCTGACTATTGGGACCTCATTCTAGAAACTCAAATCGATTTCAAATGTCCGGTTCAATCGCGCTTTTACAATGTGCTTTGACTCCTTTTTAAACCTTTTGCATGCCACTTCAGAAACACTCAACCTTTTCACAACATCGATATTGAACGGCGCCCACAATCGTGGGGCTTTTGCAGTAATGCTTTTCAACCCTATCAACGTACCTATTTTTTTTTCAACCGACATATTATATATTCATAAACGACTTTTTCTTATATATTTTATTAATATTAAATTTATATATTTTTTTAATTATTTAAAAAAAAATATTGAATAATTTAAGTCATTTTTTTAAATTAAATTATAATCGTATTACTTTTGAAGCACTGTCTTAATATAATATCATAATATATTCACAATATTCAAATTTGTTTTAATAAAATTTTGACCCAAATATTATTTAAACTATTCAAATAGTAGTTAGTGTTGTTATTTCATCCATAATATAATATATAATAAATATATATATAATATATATTTATAGTGAATTCAGCTATCGTAATTTCATTGAAATACTAATTGAAACATAAATAGCAATTAAATAATTCTAAATATAATGTAATATTTAATAATAGTTATATTTTTTTCTATTTTATAATTAAAAATGTAAATATTGAAGAACATTCTGTACACAATATGTAAAAAATCCGCCCAAAAATGATACATTACAGGGGATTATAAAAAACGAAACGCTCTTAACATATTTTATATTGTACCAGTGTATTAAAAAGGCATCGTCGATTTTTTCACATAAACCCTGATTCAATAAAAAAAGAAAGGGAGTCGTCAATGTTTTTTCAGCGCAGCATCTGAGCCAGTAATCTTGGAATTTTCTCGCGCTGAAAAATTCAACGGCATGAAAAAAAAATGGTGACGAGCAAAAATCGAGACAAGATAAAATATTTTACAATCCACTTCAAAATCGACATTCACTTTTATATTCAAAAATTTACATATACTGTGTATATGTGTCCATGTGTGTGTGTGTGTGTGTGTGAGTCGAGTCGGTGTTGCCCCATCAAATCGTCGACAATCGTAAACCGAAAATAAAGACGAAAATTCAACACCGAGAAGAACCGACGCTGATGGAGGAAAAACGAAGAAAAAAGTCGAAAATGTGCGGAAAATAAAAACGTGGCGGAGGAGTGAGGGGGGAAACGAATGGCGAAGGAAAAATAACGCGAAGCCACCGACCGAGCGTCGGAGGGAAAGAAGAAAAAGAATGAAAAGCAAGAAAAAAGAAAGAAAGTCGAGCTCGATTTTATTAAGCGTTTAATGTCTCCATTAAAATAATGGCGGACACGGGCCGGAGGCGGTCGAAAACTGGCAACACTGTCGACCGACGGTCCGCCGCATTCTCCCCCTCCCCCGCGGTCCCCTCGTCCGCCTTCTCGTTTCTTCCCGCGTCCGGTAGATGGGGTGTTGCCAGTCGCTTCTTCTGACGTTTCTTCTTCAATCGCGCGTCTCTCAGATAAAAACCAAATTTACGACTGTCCCGCACGCTGACGACTTTTGTCCCCCCCCCTATCCCCATCCCCATTTCGCCGAAATGAAAATGAGAATTTTGTTTTGGAAAAATAATTATTTCATTCGCAACATTCGCAATCGAAGATTTGTTTTAAATTTATTTTGTTATCATTTATTTATCATCCAAAACATATTAATCATATATAATAATAATTAGCTTTTCTTCTAATATTATAATTACATTTTTAATTTACTGGATCAGCAACTTTAACATATTTTAAATATTATAATTTGTATCTACATGACATTTCCTGAGCTCTTCGCAAATATTTTATATATATTTTTTTTCTTTTTTTTTAATAAATTTATTTATATATTGTACAAAGACCATATGGCCTCTTAATAGACCATAGCGTATACGATGGAGGTCATGTGAGAAAAACATAATTTTAGTAAACTATAGAAACCTGTGAATATTCTAGAAATTTCTCTTAAAAAACGTGATTTCTTATTTTTTTAACTTTTATTATTTTTTTTCCATTCAAAAAGAAAATCATATGTTGATAAACAATTGAATAGCACTACTGTAATAAATAATATATATATTTAACATTTCTACTATTATATATATATATATATATATATATATATATATATATATATATATATATATATATGAACTATTATGTGTGTGTGAATATTATCATATATCGTTCAAAATATTAAATAATAATAATTAAACAAAATTATCAGTCATACACCACAATATGTAAGTAGTATATCACATTTATAAATAGTAATTAGCATCCATTTAATATATACAGATTGCGGACCGAATTTATAACCGGATGGGTAATAGCCTGTAATTTGTATATCTCCCGGAGAAATGTTGCTTTTGTTTAAATTTAATAACTTCTATCGAACAAAACGGTCTTATAATCCCGAAATTGAACTTACTTTATCCACACTGCCTGAGAGACGAAAAAGAGAGAGGACCCGCGGACTTAGGGGACGGTTCTAGAAACAGGGGTGGGCGGGTGATAAATTAGCAATTATGGGGCACTTTGAGGAATTCCATTGTGGGATACGATGCGAAAGGGCGATAAAGTTTTCGGCGGGTGTCGTCGCGTTTTCGCAGACGAGACTTTAATTAATTTTAACTCGACAAAATAAAACAACTACAAAAAAAAAATTATATATATATATGGTATTTGTAAATATAAATATGTGTGTTAATTACTATTGAATATAATGGTCGAATAAATTTTTATGACATTAATTTTTATTCATTCATATTGTGGTCGTGTTCGCGTTGCTTAGCTTTAAATGTGCATCAAAGAACTTCTCATAAAAAACAATGTACGTATTTAATGTAATTTTACAATACAAATTATAATATTTTATAAACATATTTTAAAAAAATGTATTTTGCAAACAATTCTTAACCCTATTTAGTTTCATATTATTATAAATAAATATAGTTTCTGTAATATTTATTTTATAATTATATTCAATTTAAAACATATATGAAATATTTACCATATATTTTATGGTAATTAAAACAAATGTTCAACGTTTATAAAATCTTAAAAAAAAACAAATGAATATTATAATTATAATATAAAACAAATGAATCGTTGGACGTAGAGCTGACGACTCAAAATACGTAAATTTTAGAGATCAAGGTTTTTTTACCTATTAGTATATATATATATATATATATATATATATATAACTTTTTTTTATAAAAATAAATTGATATTTTCCATTTTTTTCATCGTAAAATAAGACGACGTAAACTCTATGGAAAATTGTTTCAAAAACAAAATAAAAACAATTTGTGTTAAATTGTACAAACGCCGCATAATTTGACTCGATCAGTATTTATATATATATATATATATATATATATATATATATATATATATATATATATCAAATTAGAGAACTTTTTTATTACACCTCGTACGCGACCGTTAAAAATTCGATAAAAGGAACGCTAAAGGGAGCCTTTCGCGTGATTTATGCGGACGTGCGAAATTGGGCGCGTCTGTCCAAAACGAAAAAAAAAACAAAAACAACCCTTATTCCTACACCCGATTTGAAAAACAACAAGGGGTGAGAAGCGGAAGAGGATGAAAATATATATATATATATATATATATATATATATATATATATATATATATACACGGAAAACACGAAAAACAAAACGAAAAAAGGCAACGGCCAACAACAAAAACAAAATAGAGAAAGTAAATTGTGCGATTGTTTCCTTGTAGAGGTCCCTCTTTTTCCCGTGCATCGCAGACAACGACGGGGACCAATTATGTAGCGGCTGCCCGTGTGGCCGAAGCTCTCCCTCTAACGACTCTCGTAAAAGAAAGTGATGAGGGGTTTGGAAAAACTGGAAAAAGTGTCCGCGGACGAACGCAAGCTTTAACCAGTGGCGGCGCGTGTCGCAGAAGTTTCGTTCAATCGAAACCAATCGTTCGAATACAGTTTTTTCGCACAACGGAAATGTTGATTTTCCATCCCTATGCAAGTGTTGATAGTGATTTTATCAATCTTTTATCGACTTTTAAAATATTTATATTTAAACAATTTTAATCTTTACCAACACAATATAAATATTGGTTAGATTAAGACTTTTAAGCAACTTTTGACCTATGAGTTAAATCCTACGGAACTTTATCAACAATAGACCAAACAAAGGACAGAACCACAAGAAAGTGTCAAGTGATTGATGCACTCTATTTATTGCCATCTACCCTAATTAATATTATTAGATTTAACATATCATAATAATAAGATGACCAAATTTTTAACGATAATAATAAAAATAATGATATAATTGATTGTTTTGTTGAAAAGACGGATACGTTGAAATTGATTGAAATGCTATCGAAATTCTGACAAATCGAGAAAAATAGTCCGCTACCTTGAGGTCAAGTCTTGATCTCAAATTCGACTCAAAAGCAGTAAAAAAACACAAACATTTACAAAAAAGGAGTATATTTCAAAAAGGACAAAATGGACGACTATTCATCCTAAAAGAGAACGGTTGCTCACCTTAAAAATATAAAGATATTTAATATTTAAATATATATATATATATATATATATATCATATATATATATATATATATATATATATATATATATATATATATATATATATATATATATATATCATATATATATATATATATATATATATATATATATATATCATATATATATATATATATATATATATATATATATATATCATATATATATATATATATATATATATATAAACTTTACTTTTAAAAAATCTGACTTCACACATTAACCTTATTAGCATTATTATACATAATCAACTTATTTCCACAACCGGCAATTTGTCGGAGGAGTAACGAAAAAAAACACCGACAAGGATACTGCGTCGTTAGCTTAAAACATTACGGCGCCCATCGGACGCCTAAATCCTGAGGCGGCGGCCTTAACGGTCGCGCGCCTCGTTACGCCACTGCTCCAACCCCACCCCCACATCCCTCCCAACTCTGAGACCACGAGAAACCGGCCAGCTGCCCGTGCGATACCGCTTTAACGACAACACAATTACGCTTAACTGCCCCCCGCGTAAAAACTTCATTTTTAAAATAATGCCCCATGTTCGCCGTGAAATGCTCACCTTTTACTGTTACACATCAACAGATTTCGTCGGTTAAACGCGGCCCATAACAACACACTCGCGCTTAATGGTCTGTAATTAAAACTATTCTTCTTGTTTGTTTCGTGTTTTCGTCTGTTGTGGCCTGGGCGGGAAAAAAAGGGGGACAACGGGGGACGTAGCCCGAAGCGTTCTTCTCATCGACCATCCCCTAAACCGTCTACGAGGGAGGGGGACGAGAAAATAATAATAAACCGCGCTGAAATATAACCCTGTCAAAATGTAAAACGACGGCACTTGTTACGGTTTTTTTATTCGATCGTTCTGCATATAAAAGAAAAAAATAATATCCCCTTACGTCACTGAAATTACAAAAAAATATATATTTTACGATGATTATATAGAATTTATAAGTCAAATTAAACAATTTATATATGAAATTCAAAGAATTTATATATCGTTTAAATATAAGAAATTAAAATATCCAATTCGAATTTTTTTTTCAATATTTTTAAATGTAAATCTAAATCTATATTAAAATTATTATTGATTTTTTTTTTAAATAATTTTAAAAATAAAAATAATCCTAAATGAAAACATTACAATATTAGTTTTAAACTGAAATATAATTTATTATATTTCAGTTTAAATTAATTTATTACACAAAAAATTAATTTATTTTAACATGTTCTATCATAGGAAATTTCAAAAACACTACCGTGAAAAAAAACTAATAAAGCTTTATAAAAATAAAATGGAAAAAATATTTTGATATTCAAAAGGTGAAATATAATTATGTTTTATTAATAATGAGAAAATTTAATTCAATGTACAATATAAATACATATATTCGTCGCCGTATGAAAAAAAATAGCGGAAAATTAAATTCAAAGATAGTGCCGTTGTGAAATCAAAGAGCGTTATAATTTCCTTTGCTCCGGTTCAGCACTGCACAGAAGGATTTAATTAACTATTTTTTTTATTTTTATATTTTTCGTGTACTCTATTTCATTTTATTACACTTAAATGGCGAAACGGAGGGTTTAGAGGGGTGCGAATGCAGCTTTCTCATTCAACGACCGCTTTTTTTTAACACTAATGTAATATAATTAGCTGTGGGATTCGTGAAAAAAAATAAATTTTAAAAAAATGTGCGCAATCCGTACTTTTGCGCACAACTATGTATGACCGCCGGTCTTTTAATGACGATGCCATACTAACTAACACATTTAATATTGAAACTCTACGCACGTGACGGGCCCAAAAGCGTTTTTGTCGTTTCGAGAACCGCGCGCGCGGACCCTTCAAAGAGTCCCCCGAACCTGCAGGATTCGTTTGAGCAAAGGCAAACCGCAGATTCCTTGAATATTCATACGGCAGCGTCACTTGAATATTCATATAAAAATGCCTGTAACACATATATGTATGCATTCTTACTTGCGTATTTACAGACGCACGTACACTTCAAAGTGCGGCCGACCGAAAGGGTGTTGAAGGAGAAAAAAATATATATATAATAAACTTGCCACAGTCCGGTGCGACAATAAACTTACAGGAACGATTTCACGCCATAAACATGTATATGTGTGTGTATGTATGCGACGGTATTAACTTTTAGCAGCTTCGTGCTAATCTTAAATTTATACCATCCACTCGGAGATACTAATCTTTCTCTACAAATGGCTTTTGCTTTGTTTCGTGTATCTCTGAGGGTGTTTCAAACTTATAATTGTAACTATTTCAATTGTTCGGAGTGCAATAATTAAGTTTGCACAGTGGGATAATAAAATTTTAATTATTTATAACCGAATTAATCATTTTCATATCCAGTATATCGTATAATATATTATACGTATTTCAAATAACTTAAATTTTAATCTAAAATATTACCTTGAAACTTTTCAAGTATATATACTTTATATAAGTATGATTAACTTTCATTATCATTATTAGAAGTAATTTATTTTAAAACTCTAATAAAGTTCTTAAATATTAAAAATGTTTTTCATACTAATTAAATCAATTATCTATAGTATTTTCATAAAATCTGTTAATATTGATTAGTTTTCACGATGTTTTCATAGATAACAAATAACTTAAATTAGAATTATAATCCTAGATTTAAAAATTATTATAATAATATGAATACTGCTAAATTCAGCATTAAGCAACGGTTTCTTATCTTAAAATAATTTATATTTATATATCAATTTGTTTTTATATGTGAGAAAATAAATTTATTTTTTGGAATTTTATTATTATATAATATATAAAATTTTAATTTCCGTTTAAATCTTGGGCACACACGTTTTAGATTTAATATTATGAAATATAATATATTAAGTTTATAAAAATATTAAATAAAAATTTAAAAATTCATTTACATTATAATATATAGTTTTTCATATAATTATGTACATAAAATATAACATAAAAATGCTTAATTCGATAATAAAATAAATTTTCTTCTGATATACGTTTAGTCCAAACACTATATAATCACACTTCTTGCATATGCGTATTTTGAAAAAAAAAAGTTTTCCTTTTGAGCGGTGGCAGGAAGTTGGAAAAAAACGGTTGCGTTCGCGGGATTCTAACGCTGAAAAGTACAATTTTTCCGTTAGCGGGTCTCGAATATTCGAATGGAATTTTCCGCGTTCCATCAGCCGGAAAACAAACGGTGAAAATGTTTTCCACGACGAAACTGAACTTCGAACGAAGGAGCTGAAAAACCGACAACGCGAAACGTCGACGATCAAACACGACATTTTCTCGAATAGAAAGAAGCTTTGAAAAAAAAAGAAAAACGCAAATAAAAGGATATAAAATTTGTATAGTAATTTTAAAATTTAATTATAATATATATATATATATATATATATATATATATATAGAAATTACAATATTAAATAATCATTTTCATGCTATACATTAAATCAAATACAATCGTTACGAGGAATTTTCCAACATTAACATGCTAAAGGGAAAATCGACATGGATCAATTTTCCATCATCACAAACCTGTTCGTGTTACACATTGTATTTGAAATGTAATATGAACATCATATATTAAGTAAATTGTCGGAATAATTCGAAAATAACAATTAATTTAATAATTCAACAAATTTGTATTTAATAATATATCAAATTCATTTTGTACACATTATCCCATTGTACAAATCGAAATCTCGACGATAATTCAATATCCCGTCAATCAAAATATTTAATATATATAATAGTAAAATTCTAACAATATTCCCAAAATAATATAAATTATTACTATTAAATACATATTTAAAATTATCAACAATAAATTTCATACAAAAAGTAATTTCGCCAATCATGATAGCAAACTGCCGACTCGGGTGAAGAGTCGGCAGAATCCTAGAATCATTTAATCATATTATATATAACAAATTATTAATATTTAACAATTTTTAAAATATTTTATTAAAAATATTACTAAAGTTGAAAAAAAATATAGAGACATCTATCGAAATTTTCTTTCATTATTTTATTTAAACAAACTAATTTATTTATTAAAAAAAATAAATATAATCAAAATGATTAAAAATCTGTTAATTATAAAAAAAATATTATTAATATTCCACTAATTAAAGTAATAATATTTAAAAAAAAATCAATTTCGCGATTCACAGCGTGAAATTATTATTCTCAAAAGATAATTAAAAAGCGTTTTCACGGTGAAATTCCATTATTCATTTTGGTTCGATTTCCATTTTCATGTAACATCCATTGATAGGGTTAATGTCTTAATTTAGCGCAGCGCTTTCGCGATAAAATATTAATAAATTTTCAAAGGCACTTTCCGGCTATTGTGATCGTCTCAAAGATAGTATTTGTTCTTGTTGTTTTTAATTCGATATCCACTTCAGAGGAAATTTTAATACGATTTCCATCTAAAAATCCTCACTTCATTTTATATTTTGAACCGTACAAAGATCGATTTTCATCTCAAAATCGTAATTATTATTTCGTATAATAAATAAACAGTGCTAAAAAGATATATAATATATAAGTAAAGTAAAAAAAATCACTGTAAAATTTTAATTAATTGTCATTAATTTATCAATTAAATAATAATAAATCTGTTAATCGATTTGTATACTGTCATCGAATATAATTAAGTATGCAAAATGTAAATCAAATTAGATATTGGAAATTAATTAATAATCGATTACAATATTCTACACAGACAAACCAACAAACAGTGGAAATTATTTAAATGTGTATAAAACAGGTTAATTATTGAAAATTTATTTTTTTCTAAATATGACTAATGCTAAATAAAATAGCAAATATATATAATTTTACGCTATTTGCCTCTAATATATTTTATCAATATTATTTCTAATTAAAATGTCAATAATATTTTCAATTTAATTACATAAAAATAAAACAGAATTATAAAAACCCAAAAAAAAAATATGATAAAATCTATGGAGACATTTTTTCCATATCTTGTTTTTATCATAAAATTCTTAAAATAGTTTCTTTGTGACTTTATAAACTTCTGAAAAATATTATATAACTTTTCAAAATTGTTCTCGAAAGTGAAAGCCTTAGTTATAATCGAACGCCGAATATTTGTGTCGACTTTTTCAATGTTTCGTATATAAATATTCATTATACTTTTAATAATTAACGTTAATTCGAAAAACAAATAAAAATTAGCATTTTTTTATCATAATTATAATAACGAAATATTATAAAATTATATATATTTATAAAAAAATAATCTCGAATTTCAACAGTCAAATTTTCAACAAATATATATATATATATATATATATATATATATATATCGTGAAAAACTACTCATATTTGTTCGTCGAGTCTATGGAAGAAAAACTATTGAAAATCCGGACATAATTCCATTGATTTATTATGACAAAGTCGTGCGGTTTACGACCACTGAAATACAACCCCCTTTTTTATTATTTTTTGTGCAATTTAAACGATCACAAAATAAACGAGTTCATGGTATAAATATGTCAAAAAAATCATATATATCTATATATATATATATATATATATATATATTGCTGATGCGTATTCGCATCACTTTCTATGCCGACTTTTTCGCTCGGTCGTCGTCTTCAATCACACGAATCGAAAATATCGATGAAAAATCATCGGCGGGAAAAGAGAAAAAATTGTGCGAATAAAATATTAAAAAAAATATATATTAAGGGGGGGGGTGGTGAGTAAAATACGCGTGTATAACCGAGACGGGCACAGAGGCAAAGAATCTTTTCCCATTAAATATAATCGGCGATATATATCTCGGTGATGGTGCGGAATCATAAAAATCGATGTCGTTATCAATCAATCTGTCCGAATATATAAACACGTCGTTATTCTTCGACGTAATATGCGGGCGTGTGTGTATGTGTGTGTGTGTGTGTGTATGTAAATAAAGATTATCATATTTCAGCTTATTTCACATTCAAGCTACTCGGTCGGTTGTAAAATATAATCGAAAAAAAATACTCATTATATATATATATATATATATATATTATTTCTTTCAATATAATATAGATAATTTCGTTATTTTATATGTATGTATTAATTTATAAATATTTAAAAACCATGCCAATATAAGTAAAATATATGAACTGAGAATTTTAAGTTTAATACATCTGACATATTATTTTTATAGAAAAAAATATCTGTCACAATTTTCGCATATCGTCAAACATTTTAATTGTGATTGTATTTTTTTTATATATAATAATAATTACCAATATTAGTTAAAATTTCAATTTATAAAAAAAATGTGAGACATGTATATATTTAAATTTAGACAAAACAGATTGTTTTTAAACTCATTTTGATTTTTTCAATATTATAAAAAAAGTAAAATTAAAAAAAATACGCTTTGAGAATGTCTGCTTCAAATGACAATAAACGAAGAAAGTAGATTTCGTTTTGTAATTTAGTAATTAAAAACGGTAGAAAAACTAAACATGTTATTTTATTTTTATTTAATTACGTCTAAATGTGAAATCATCAGTTTGTTTTTTTTATTATATATATATATATATATATATATATATATATATATATATATATATATATATCAAAATAAAAAAATACAAATTTTTCTAAAATTTAAATTAAAAGAAAAAACTTTTTTTTCTTCCTATTTTTTTTAATCAATACTTTGTTATAATCTACTGTTTTAATTTTTTTTTGAGAATTCCTTCCTTAGAACACTGTTTGAGAATCACAACAGCGTCATCTCAAACTTTTTCCTTACAAAAAAAAAATCGAATGCAACGCAATATATAATTTCCTAGGCGTTAGTCCATTTTCAATCATAACGCCCAAAAAAAAAACAAAATTGGCGCGCAATTTTCAATTATTATTTATTTTTTATATTACATATGTATATACATATATATATATATATATATATATATATATATATATATATATATATATATATATATATATAAATCTCCGTATAAAACGACATCAATCATCTAAAGCCGCCACGCGCGTGCAATTGACATATTTATTATTATATCGCGCGGATAAATTAAATATGGCCGAAGCCCGTTGCGAACGTCTGTCGAAAATGGCAATTAACACGCGAATTATTATTATTTTTATTATTACTATTATTATAATGAGTATTACTGACCGTCGCCATTATTATTAAAACCGGAACGATAAATAATTAATAGCGGACGCATTTTGAAAAGCATAATCTGCCAATAAAACAGTTATTGGGTGTCGCCCCAGTTATTAACGATCGACCCCACCCCCCCACCCCCTCTCAGTATTGTTTCGGAAAACGGAAGTTATTATGGTTTTCGAACAAAAATTTATGTATTAATTATTGTTTTCGTATTTATATTAATATCAATGTTCGATCTGGTACGTGTATAAAAAAAATAAATAAATAAAATACCCCAGTGCGACGTCCTCATACACGTTTTTTTTATAAATATATAGTGAAATTTAGTGGATACAACAAAATTTACATTTCTTAATCGCAAGTAAAAAATAAAATAAAATAAAATACTTTATAAATAAAATAATTTACGTTACGCTTTTCAATATAGATTTAACTATTATCGCCGTTTGATCCTTTGTAACATATTGAAAATACTATTTAATGAGTAATATTCAAAAGTTACCGAGCGTTTCGTGCAAACAACAGAACTTCAAAACTGGCTAAGTCGAGTTTCAAAAAAGGATAACTCGGTATACAAATGAGAAATTTTGATTCCCTGAACTGCAACCCCTTACCACGTTTAACATAACCTTTGGCAACAGAAGCTTGTACTCAACTCCCTAATGGTCCAAGTTGGGATAAGTCGGGTTAGATTCGCTCGACAGACTCTCTCGGGAAACTTGCATATTCGTATTTTGTATTGGGGATCAATTGGATAAGAACAGCAATTATATATATATATATATATATATATATATATATATATATATATATATATATATATATATATACATATATATATATATATATATATATATATATATATATATATATATATACATATATATATATATATATATATATATATATATATATATATATATATATATAATATAGTATCATGATTTCAATATAATAAACCTGAAAGTATAATTAAATTAAAAACAAAATGATATAATAATAATATAAAATAATAAAAAATCATTGAAATACTATATGATAAAATTGAAACATTTTTCGAGTGTAAATTAATAAATCTTTAATACACAACTCAATAATACATATCAATATATTACAAAGAATCTAAAATGATATGATAAAAAAAATATTATAATTATTCCATATCATAAAATTTCAATATACATCATTTTAACAAATAAATAATCTAGGAATGACTGAAACACTTTATGCATATTCATACTATTTGTTCATGGTAAAGAATAAATAAATTATATATATATATATATATATATATATATATATATATAAATATATATATATATATATATATATATATATAAATATATATATATATATATATATATATATATATATATATATATATATATATATATAGCCATAGTGTTTATTATATCATAAATTTCAGCATAATATTAATTAAATTATATATACACACAAATCCATATTCATATACGTAGACATAATAAACAAATTATTTTTGTGAACAAAATTTATAATATGAATACATCATGATCAATATAATTTATAATCATGATGCAGCTTCAAATCGTAAAAGAATCGTGTGATAATTATCATAAAATAAAAAATAATTATCGACAATTTGTTTTAAATTTTGAAAATTTTCTACCTCAAGGATGATTAAAGGCTATATGCAATGTTCTATCTTTTTAGAACATGACATATTTAAAAAATTCTCAACTATATAATTAATTGAAAAAAATTATATAACATTGTGTTTTTGCAAAATTCAAACTAGATTATTACACTCAAATTGCAAATAAAAATAATCATCCCTGATTTTTATAAAAATATAACATTTGGAGAAGAAAAAAGATAAATATAACTTCATACATATATTCACATAATATATTGCACAAATTCTAATTAAAATTACAAAAACCAATGCAGTAATCAAAAAGACCATTTTTATATATAAAATAAAAATTAACTATAGTGAAATAACAGTTTACTGCTTCAGTTATGATTACATTTAATCAGAATCTGCTATATATAGTCTCAAATTATTATTAAATGCAATATAATAGAAACTAGTCCAATCGAAGTACAGTAATTGCTTTTTCAATGTACTTAAAAATTTTAAGGCATATAATATATGATATTTTATTGCCAAACCAAACAAGAAATACTAATGAGATTTCAAAAATATATGTCATTTTATTCATATTTTCTTCGTTAGAAATTATGCAAACAAAACTATCAAAAGCCCGATATAAAAATGTTACAAATAGATTCGATAGATATAGTTCAATATAATATGTAAATAAATTTTAGATTAAATAATACATAACAATTATTGTTAATATTTTTAATTACAAACACATAATCCGCGCATTTTCGTTATAATAAAATTTAAAAATCATATTAACACAATAATTGCAACTACTAATGGCCAAATCTTAAAGATATAAGAAAAAAAAAGATATATCGAATATACCGTTCCATTAGCTGAAATTAAATTGACTCAATTATAATTATGTACAGCACAAAATAATAAGTATTTTTAATTTTAAAAAAAAAAATACTTATTATTACTTTCTTTAAAATTTATAAAGTTAGAGGAGATTAATAAACAAAAGTCACAAAATATTTCGTAATGTCACTAGTAATTAAAAAAGTGAATAAATTATGTTTTTTATCAGAAAAACCTTAGAAATCTGATTTTGTGATTTATTAAAATACTATAAAAACTCCTCTAATAGCAGTTTACTAAATTATATAAAATATATGCATATTCATTAAAAATAAATATTTAAAAGCTAGAAATAAAATCGATATCTTGACTTGATAAAAATAAATTAGCACACTTAAATTCAAAAAACCCATATATAAATATGGAGTGTAAATATTAAAACTAAAATCAAACAAGAAACGATGGAACGATATATTATTAACATTTACGATACTCGTTTGCTTTGAATTAAATGACGATTGTAAAAATTACTTTTACAATAATAATAAAGCAGATGTATTGCAGGAATTCTAAATATAAGTATAGTTATCTCCATTATGTGTACAATAATATGTTTTATTTTTCAACTAATTTTCGCATTTTTCCCTTTAGAAGATCCATAAGCGCTGGAATGATTAAGTTATTACTTTTTTTTTTTAATTTCAAGTACAAGGCAATTTATCTGTAAGAGAAATATCACAAATATTAAAACCACGAAACAGTCACTCACACTCGCACGTGAACCATCATTCCAATCCATATTGGTAATAACGTTAACAATTTCACATGACATAACTGTGAGGAACACCTGGAGGCGCTGGATGATATAGACCAGTTTGAGGCGTAACACTGAGAAAACAAATAAATAAAATTTAAATTAATTAATTGACACTAATTGATCGATTGATTGATAAATACATTATTGTTTCATGTACTGTCAATGAGAATAAATAAAAATGCAGAATTTCAGCTCAATTGGATATATATAAAAAATGATCAAAAAACCAATTAAACGATTTGTAACAGAGAAACAAACTAACATACACTTATATGAAAATGTATAATAAAAAAAAAGAAAAAATTCTAATTTATTTTATAACCCTCTGTGAACTATTTTATGTTTAACACGTTCACGCCGGCGTCAATTTTCGTTTGTTTTGCCGTGAGGCGGCGCTCAAATTACTAGCGCGCTTCATCTGGCGGCGCGCAATTTTTGCACGTTCAGATCTGCATACGTGTTGTATGTTCGCTCAGTTGAACAATGACCGCTTATTGTGCAAGTTGTGTAATTATTGCCGTTTTTTCATCCTGACCACAGATTTCTGCTAGTAATTAATTATAAATAAACGCTGCAAGGAGTGCTATAAAAACTTGTCCACGAAAAAGGGCAGAGATTATGCTACTAAAAAAACTGCAAGAGTTAAGACGTATTGTGGGCATTGCAAGGGTCAGCCAACACTTTGCTTGAAATGTTTTAACAAATTACACAAAAACCAATAAATTGTGAAATTATAAATGCTATAATATTGAATTTTTTTTTACTGAATTTGAGTTATATTTATAATACTGTATGTTTATGTTATTGAACAAAACTTATGTTTATGATACGTTATTAATTATAATTACGCGCCGCCCGGCAAGAAAATCTAGTGTGGGCCACCGGTGGTACGTGCCGCCCGGTAAAAAAATCTAATGTGGGCCACCGGTGGTACGCGCCGCCCGGTAAGAAAATCTAGTGTAGGCCACCGGTGGTACGCGCCGCCCGGTAAGAAAATCTAGTGTGGGCCACTGGTGGTACGCGCCGGCGTGAACGTGTTAAAACATTAATAATCATTATACTCACGTAGATGGAGGTAAAGAAACAAATTGTGGATGAGAAGAAGTTGCAATCATTTGAGGAGTTGGTGGAGGTGCTCCAGGTTGAGGCGCATGAGTTAAAGCATTAACTTGTGTCATTGGCCCAATTGGAGGAGGTACCATCTGAGGAAGCGGTGGGGGTAAAACTCCTGAAGGTACTCCAATTTGTGTTGGCATTCCAGTTGTTGCACCTAATCCCATTGCTCCACCAATAAAAAAAATAATATTATTAAAATCGAACTTACGTCAATAATTATACTGTAATTAAATTATATAATATATCAATTTCATACAATTATAAATATCATGTTTATATAAACATGATATTTATATTGTAATCCCATATAGTATATAAACTGCGGTTTTTTATCGTTAACCAAAAGCCACAAAATTACACAACTAAATTGTAAATGGTTTAGATTTCGATAGTTTTTGATTTAACAAAAACATAACACAGAACATTAATCAAAAATCTAATACTAATTCATAAAAAATAAAATACTAACTGGGTGTTGGTTGCTGAGTGTGTGAATAATAAGGTGGCATTGAAGTCATACTTCCAAAAGAAGAAGTTCCATTATACATCTACAAATAGAAATAAATTAATCCAATATTTATTATAATAAAAATATCAATAAATATAGCAACATACTAAATGAGGCATAGCTTGAGGGAATGGTGGCTGAGGTTGCTTCATATGTTGAGGCTCTCTCATTAATGTGTGATATAAATTTAAAGCGTCTACTAAATCTGCACTTAATTGTGTCAAATGTGCATGTTTTCGATCGACTTTTTCTAATTCCATATCGATTAAAGGACCCATTCTATTTACTTCACCTTAAAAAAATATTTAATATCAAATATGAAATTATAAAAAAATATTATGTTAATTTAATTTAAGAAACGAACCTTCCAAATATAACATTTCCTGTGAATCTGTAGAACTATCTTCAGGATTCGCTTCATTAAGAAGAGATATTAATCTATCAATTTTAGCTTCATCTATTTCTACTGGTTCATTTGGATCTGGAGAATTAGATCTCTCTATTTTTTTAACTTCTACACTTTCATTAAACTGAACAGACTTCCGTTCTGCACCCTCTGAAAAATATTAAAATAAGTAAATAATTTAAATAATATTACAATTAAAGTAACTGATTTGTTTATTAATTTGTTAAAAATAAATTATAAAATTTGTAGTCATAAAAAAATAATTAAATCACCAATCAAAAAACAATATAATAAAATAAATTATATCCTACAATCATTTCAATATCAAAATCTAATTTATTTGTCAGATAAAATAAAATATCGAACAGAATAAGATAAATAAGTTAATTACAAAGATAATCAAACACTCGAATAGCCAAAACGGGAAATTCATTTATTTTCAATAAGCTGTTCAGAGCGTATAAATTCAAAACTGCATATTGCCGCATATTATTTTATGAAATATATACAATTATAAAAATAAATCAACATCGAGAAACTCGAATAATGGACCCAGACGACAGATAAAATAATCAATGATTTCACTAGAAAAAAATTATACTTAGTATATTACTACTAGATATGTAATGTTTGAAGGTTGAGAAGCCCTGTTTACGCAGCGTAAATTATGACACAAACGTATTAACCCAAACGTCTATATCTTATATACACACGTCAAATAAATTTTACATAATGTCTCCTAGCTAACACAAATTTCACTTTTTTCACCATACTTACACATACATTACGATAACATGTGTGGCATTATAAAAAGTATATAGAGAAATACGATACACGATATCACTCTATAATATGAATAATATTACGACTCCAAAGCAAAGTTAATTTTTTTTGAATCGTGACAGTATCGTTATAGAATATATAAAACACAAATTTGTAACAATACAATTTCAAGATGTCACTTTATAAACATTTTTTTTATTCAATAAAATAGTTCAATATAAAAATTGTAAACCAAAACAATTTTAGAATATAGAAAATAAATTATAAATCTTAAGTTAAAAAAATCTAAACTTTAAAAAAAAACATATTTTTGATATACCATTCTTGTAATAACAGAAATGTAATGCTACAGTAATCAACTCAACAAATTAGACAAAAAGAACTTCAACAATTCAATAATAATAATTGTAATTATAGACATATTTATATAAAAGACGTTAGGTATTTTCATTAAAATATAATAAAAATTAGACGGTATGTTAAAATTTTCATATACGTTTAATACATATGAAGATTGTGCACAAAAATGACAACTCAAACCTGTAAAAATAAGTCTGGATTTCGAAATGTGAAACAAAGTTTTCTCCAAAAAGTTGTCCCATCATTCATTTAATTTTAATATACAACTGTGTTATTAATATATATCAACTTACTTATATTCGGAGGCTCAACAGAAAGATCTGTTGTAACAAAATTGGCAGGAAATAAGCCTTCTCCCCTTTGGTTAAAACCTTTCCACCAATTAGGATCACTCGAATCTGAGACATGGACTAAAAAAACATAGTACATAATTAGTTGACATGACAATTAAAAATATACAAACTAAGGTGAATCCATTGAAACATACTTATTTCTCCGGCGAAAAATGTCAATTCATTATCTTCAGCTGCTTCGAAATCGTATAATGCCCTAACTTTAGATGTTTCTTGTGGCGCTGCTCCCAATTGAGACATTGTTGGATACAATGTAGAAGATGTACTATTAGAACTATTAACCTGAAAATATAAAAGTATTTCTTGCAATCTTATCATCAAAACGCTACAATTCTATCCAAAAATATTTTCAAGATTAGCATTGCTATTGTTAATCAATATTACTATTACAAAATATTTTTATTCTGAATTACTTATCTACAATTATTTTCGTAATACTCGATAATAATTCATAAAATTGGAAATAAAACAATTACGGTATTTCTTGGAGATGACTGTTTACTCTCTTGCAAAGACAATTCAATGGCACGCTCGATATCGTCCTGCTCCTTCTGAGATGCTGAAACTGCTGATGATCTAGAACTATATTCCTTTTGCTTTTTGGATGGCTACAAACGAAATAAATTCATAAAAAATACATGTCAACCATATCTAAAAATAATAATAAAAACTAATTACATACCATGTCACTAACATCACTAAAATCTATACCCTCACTTTTTAATTTGGTCATCAACGATGGTATGAGATTTAACTGAGGATCAGACTTAAATTCACCTTCACACCATTTTTTTAACATTCCTCTTAACTTCTGCGATATAGCAGGTTGTGCTCTTGAAAGCAATTTTCTATATTCGGTTTCAAATTCACGTGAAGCAATTTCTAGGTGGAAACTTCGTCCACAATTATTAACACATGCATCCAACAACTATAATAATAAATAAACATTACACATTATATAAGTAATATTCGTTATATAAATAATGTATATACTATATTTTCAAAGTTATCATATTTTTTTATATAATATATTAACAACTACATAAAATAAATGTAATATATAAACTATCAGTTATTTATAAATTAAACTTTCAGTTTCTTTTGTAATATTGATTCCTTTATTATAATTATAACACAATTTATACAATTCTACTTTACTGAATATTGATATTTACACATTTTCCATACACCACTAATTTGTAAAAATATAAAAAAAAAAATGTATTTTATCTCAACTAATATACTAATAAACATTTCTTAGATAAATTTCAATTTATTTTTCAATGAAGACACTAACAATAGCAATATAAAATAAAAACAAACGTCCTCAATTGAAAACTAGAACCCCAACTTTACAAAAAACAAATATTTACCGTAATTGCTTGAACAACTATATGAGGATCTGGATTTCCTAATCTTTTAATAATTGCTCGTAAACAATCTTTGGCATTTGTAGGTGAACTGCCTACTTTATCTATAACGTCCATAATAACGCCCCATGCTTCTGTAGTATTCTTTTCACTCGTTGCTTTTTCTAAAATTTAAAAACATTTATATAATATTAAAGAAAAGAAAAAATTTTTTTTTTATTTTGTATAAATATTATTAATATATCGTATTTTTCTTTCTTCATATCACATGATAAAAATAATTGTAATTCAGGTTAAAAGCTAATTGCATCAAATTTTCTTACTCATTACGTCAACGAATAAAAAATTTGGTGTTTCGTCTAATGATTAAATATAACGAATTAATAACACGTTACAAAACTAAATACTAATAATAAAATAATATTAAATGCTTCTTAAAATTATCTTAATATCAGTAGGTCATGGTTTTATATCAAATATTATATATTATCAAAAAAAAAAAAAAAAAACAAGGTCTTATAAACAAAATTTTAAGCATTCAAAATATCACAATTATCACGAATAAATCGTAAATTGAAATATATAAAAAAAATATCAGATATAATTTAAAATGTAGCGCATTTACTTAATACGCAGTAAATTTCAAGTTCATATAATGTTTATATTAAAAAATATTTTCTTCTAAAAAACTTATTTTCACATAAAATTTTTCATTAATAAAAAAGTAACAATTTACACAATATCAATTATTGTATTTTATAAAAAACAACGAAACAAATAAAATATATGCTGGCATAAAACATTAATGATTTCTTTTGTACAAGTTCAAATATAAGTGTTTCATTACTCATTATTATTATTATTATATATAAAAGAATAAGACTATCTTAATTTAACACTATGAAACTTATTGGCAGAAAAATTAGAATCAATTAAAAACAATTTATTCAATTTATCATTTTTACACGTACTCACACAATACAATTCACATTTAGATGATTAACGTACACGTACACACACACAACACAACAATATATTTTAAATAAAAATCCGTCTTATAGCGTTAACACATCAAGAAATGAAAAGCATTAAAACAAATAAAATCCATATACATAAATCACAATTTATTGTTAAAAATATTTTTTAGTTATAGGGAGTGATTGCAAAAGAAATAAAAATATTATTATATTTCTTAAATATTATATAATATTTATCAGTACTAAATATATATAAAATACACGTTAAAATCAGAATCAATATATTTTAGTATGAAATTTAGCTTGAATAAAATTTAAAGTATGCGATTGATTTAATGAAATATAATTGCTACTTATCTGTCCATTTGTCTATATGTAAACTTTTTAAATTACATAAATACAGTAAATAGACTAGACTAGAATATAATAACTAATTATAAACTCGTTTTTTTACAAAATAACTTTCAAAATACAATAAAATAAAGATCGATAACAAAAAAGGGACTTATAAAATGTCCATTAATATATGACTTATAGGATTACAGCTAAATGATGTATTAATCTACTACGAAAAAAAATTATATTATTGATAAAGAAAATTCAAGTTACTAACTCTATTACGAAAGTTACTGAAAAAATCGTATATATTTAACACAACTATGAAATAAAATAAATCCTTTATTTTTTTATTCATAATCAATAAATAAAACCAGACATCTACCAACTCAAAAATATTTTAAAAGTACACATAAAATCTGTAATTGCTAACCCGATTATGTTACTAATAAAATCTATTTAAAAGATACTAATTGTCTACATACTTCAATTTGCCATTCGTCCATAACAAAGTATATGGATGAATGGCAAATACAAACAAAACTAAAACTGTATAATCCCCAAATATATCTTTATTCAATGAAATTATATATATATATATATATATATATATATATATATATATATATATATATATATATATATTCAAAAATTAAAAATAAAACTAGCGAATCGATTATTTTAATTCTATTAATTTCAAAAAAAAAAAAAAATATATATATATATATATATATATATATATATATATATATATATATATATATAAAGCTTTATAGATTTGCTGATTTGTAATAAAATATTTAAGTTTAAAAAAATCGAATAATATAAAAATAGTCATTAAACCACTGCTTATATTGTCCGGTCGCATATAGAACTAAAATATACGATGACTAACACTGAAAATAAAGCTGTACATATCTAAAAGTTTCATCACTATTTCGTTATTTTACAAAAAATAAGATTGCACCGTTAAATAATACTGTCTAATTTTATATTTAGTTTTATTTAAAATCGATTAGTATATAACGTAATTAATATTTCCCAAGTCTAAATACTAACGATGCAATCTAAAGTATGATAAACAGATTTTATACGAAAAACAATATGCCGAATGACTCATTCCGGTATTTTTCTTCTAAATTAAGACTGAATACGCTTTATCATTGCAAACGTTAAAGAAAACATTTCAACCATAGAAATAATCAATAATTGAATTCGAATAAACAATAAAATTTTCCTTTACATGAATAATATTTTTTTGAACGTATTTTTACAAGCTTTTTATAAATTTCAAAGAAAGACAAAGCGAAAAATGTTTGTTTATACTACTTATTTAATTTAACGATGATATATATAGATTTCTACTAATTGAGATAAATAAAATAATTGCATCACAAAAAAAACGAGACGAATATTTTTCATACATATAATAAAAAAAAAAACAAAATGACCTCGAAACAATAAATCCAAACTAAATTAAATTAACATTGTAAAGAGAGTGGAATATTTAAAAGACAACCGTTGAACGTTCAAAGAAATAAAAATACGTCTGCTTTGCGAGCGGCCGCGTCAACGATTCTAGATTTGGACGACAATGAAAGACGCGAACGATGCGATGTACGCACATCGTCTCGTTCCGTGATGATGAAAAACGAAAACGTGAAGCTTGAAAAATAAGGGACGAAACGACGATAACTCACCTACGTCCTGGTCGAAGGGCGAACTCGTTCCGAAGAGGCCCATCTCGACTGTTCGCAGTTGTCACACGGCTGCGAATGTGCGACAAATACGACGACGACGAAACGCACAACGCGAAACGACACCGACACGTCGCTCAAAAATATGAAGAGCGCACACCTCAACGAGGGGGGGCGAAGTCTCGACTAATCGAATCGACTAGGACGATGACGCGACGTTCCGCACGAAACGTCCGACACGCATACACTAGCGCCGATTACGTTGGCGTCTATGTGTTTGTAACTACGTACGTCAACCTAAACAGACTCAATAACGACCTTATACCTCTTATCATTTTTATAATATAAATATCAACTTTAACATTTAATTAAAAATTCAAACTTTTTAAAATAAAATATCATATATTCCTTGTAACGATCCAAAGGATCATTTATCATTTAAATTTCAATAGACTAATAACGCGATTATTACTCATTATAATTATAATATCGTTTTCAGAATCGATATAACGAAATATGTTATATGATAAATACGTATCAAAATCTTATTATTATTTTGTATATATTTAAAACATTTTTTTTTAATCGATTAATCGCATCGTACGACGTATTATATATTGTTATTTTTATACAATAATTTTCGGTGCTGAAGTTCGAATGCAACATTCGCAATTCTATAAATCGATTCAATTAAAATAGCGCCATTTTATCACCTCAGACGTTGAACGCCCTCGATTGCACGTTCAATGACTTGAACTCGTGAACTCCCAACGTTGCGACGCACGCATATATATTTTTGCTCTAAAATGTACATTTCTGTACATTTGAAACTGAAATATTAAAACTTAAACAATAAAAGACAAAGAGTTTCCAAATAATAGTTTATAAAATAATATAAAATTATACGAAAAAGTAAATGAAAAAAAATCTTTTATGTAAGAAATTTATTGTTATTTGTTATTTTTTTTAATAAATTTATTAACAACATTATATGACAAAAGATTAATATTAATTCGAATAACTTCCTTTTTTTTAATAAATAGCTGTATACAAAAACACAATATTTACACATTTAGGCATATAAAAGAATAAGCGCACATTCTTGTCTTATAAAAAATGACATATTTCAATGGCTTGATGTCAACAATATATTTTTAATAATAATAATAATATATAAAGTTAACGTAAACTTGTGATTATTATTAGAATGTGTTTGTGAAAAATATATAAATTATACATTATAGAACGGAATCTAAGATTCACATTCAAGAATGTCTACGATCAAAACACATTTTAATAATAGTACGATTAACAAAACAGTGACGACTCAGTCGTTAGATCTAAAGTTATTCATTACTACATATACATATATACGTACTTCGTCTCCAAGACATGACTCGATGAAGATACATTTATTGAAAAAGTAAAAAATAAAAAAAAAGAAATAAATATGAAACGTGTAAGCATAAAACTTACATACAAATAATTAATCATATTAATCATTACGAATACAAATTATATATATATATATATATATATATATATATATATATATATATATATATATTAGAATTTATTTGAATAATTTATATATTAACCATTAAATTATTCTGTAAATAAAAGTAAATGATGGTATTGGGGAATAAGTTAAATACTAAAAAACGACACTTTTAATGTATTATTTATAATATATACGTGAATTATAAGGGAAATTAAATAGTTGTATATAATATATGTTTTATAAGATAATAATTAAACTGTTCACACGGACATCATGGAACAATATTCACACATATAATATTTTCACATCAGATCAATCAATCCACCAAAAACAAAAACATCAAATTTAGTAATGCAACAATTAGATAAATATATAATATTGTGTATTTCAATTAAAAATAATAAAACAATACGATTAAATAAGCTAAGTATTATTATATAATTCACTATATAAAAAAAACTAATAAATGATCACAACCAAATTCAAAAAAGTTATATGCGTGAACTTTATATCTGATGACAAAGTTACTATTTCCTAATTAATACGTTCCTTTTCTTTGCTGAAATTTCTGAAATTAATCCTTCATCCTCACTAGCAAGCATGACAAATACGTAATTGTGAAAATGTACAAAAACAAGCGATTCTCAATATTTTTGCAATATATGGGTGAGTATTACTGTTATTATTATTAAACAGATTATCTCATGTTAAAGATTTTAAAAGATTCGTTATGTCAAAAGTTTATTCATAGCATAATAATGATAATAATGATAATAATAATAATAATAATAATAATGTAAATAATACAATGTTATATAGAATTGAATTTTGCAATTTTCTTAAAAAAAATAAAATCAACAATATCATGTCATATATACAGAGATAATCAGATTGAATGTGAAGATGTGTTTATATATATATATTTTTTTTTACTAAAATGTGTATCTAGATTTCTGTTTTAATACATTAGCTTCTAAATCAATCTAACAATTTATCTTTTGTTGTATTGCATATACATAAAACTAAGACTTTCCAAAATACACATATTAAAAAACACATACAAACATTGTAACGCCAGCCTTGAATGCAAACAGCAAATAAATAAATACACAACACGTTTGTGTGTGTTACTATTAAAATCAGTTAAATATAATGCAATAGCATTTCTCTGCATATTTATTTATTAACAATGTTCGTATATGTATAAATATCACTCTATAAATATAATAAAGTTATATATTCGACATAACTATATAAAAAAACAAATACAAACGAATTAACGTTAAATTGTAAGCCTTAACAGAATCACTATTAATTGATTAAGAAGTATGCAGCGTCAAGTCTTTAAATAATTATATTGCAAAAAAAACAACACAATAAAAAATGAGCGTGGAAAATAAAATAATTCTCCAAATATGTACTAAAAACAAAAAAAACGAAAAATACTCGGTTTTAAAGCATTTTGTGAATACTGTACTACAACTCTATTAATCATATTATAAATTTCACAGAATTTATTTAAAAATATTCATAGCTAACACGAAAAATTACATTTAAACATTATTAAAATTATTATTTTGGCCCCAAAAAAGAGTTAACTTACAAACTGAAATTAAGAAATTCATATTATATATATATATATATATATATATATATATATATATATATATATATATATATATAAAGAAAAAGTTACCCATAAAACGAATAACAGTAAATAGAGTATTTTTAATGTAAATGAAAAATTTATATTAATATTTGAAGTTTCTTTTTTATATATAGAAAACGATAATAACTAATAAAATATTGAAAAAGATGGAAACCAATTCTTTCACATATCGAAATTGTGCTATAAATGCACTTTTGTGCTATAATTATATAAATTAAATATAGTACGATATAGCATCGCCGAAAAGTTCACATAGCACAAAGATAGGATTTTGTATTTCAAGTTTATCGTTGCTATAACAATAACATCACGTTAATAAACATCAATACATACATACATATATATATATATATATATATATATATATATATATATATATATATATATATATATATATATATATATATATATATATATTTGGAGCATAAAGTATGAATCCCTACTTATATAAAAATAAAATGGCAGTATTCTGTATTGCATTCAATGCATAAAGCAAATCCTATATCTCGACTTATATTCATATAAATTGATATTAAGTTAATAAAATTTGTGTCAAAAACATTGTAATATTATATGCGATTATTTTAATAATGAAAAAAAAGAAAGAAAACGAAACATATCATCATCAAATACAATACAGAGGATAACAGTTTATAAAAAAGATAATACGAATACAATATAAAACCTCAATAAGGTTTTTCTATGAAGGCGTGTACAAAGAATTAAAAATTAAAGTAACGTATAAAAAGATGAAGAAAAGTAAACGTAAATAACTTTGACTTGTGGCGACTAGACACATCTTAAATTTAAATAACTAGTGCCATATCCTTTTTACTGGGCAACTGAACTTTCTTTCCTTGCCACAAAGAATTATGTATGGTAAATGCATCAATTGTGACAGTTAGATGTTTAGTGTGAACTTGAGAAAAACATTTACTACCAGAATTATATCTGAAATAAAAAATATATATTAAATAGAAAAATTCAACAACTCCCGTGGTAAAAATATAAAAAAGGTCGCTTACTTAAAGAATTTATCAAACATTCTATCGTTGACTTGTCGTGGTCCTGTACCAAATAATTTACAAACTTCTTCACGATCAGGGCAAAAAGAATAAAGAGCTCTAAATTGACAGCCAGCATCACGAAATAGCACCAAAAAATGTTTACTTTCAGAATTATTAATTTCATCGAGAACTCTCCGTTTCGCGTCTTTGTTAACTACACCAGGAAATACGCAATATTCAACAGCATTTAACATAATTCCTCTATTTGATTTTGTTGTAGGTTGTTTATATAATCTAGGACCTGAAAAACAAAACAAATCTAAAATTATTATAAAAATGATTTCAACAAATAAATTGCATGAAAAAATAAATCAGAGCTATAAAAATTAAAAGATAAGCTTATTACCCTCTGATTTATTTTTATAATCCCTTAATAACACATAATCAGTCCTTTTACAACATGACGTTTCTATAACGCGATTTCAATATAACAATTCGATTATTTAATTATTTAAGCGTTAGGGTAAAAATATTAGACATTGGTTCTCATTAAAGTGGCAAAAAATTCGCAGATAAGAATTAAATTTCTTTAGTAAAAAATCATACATTATGAAGAACTTTAAATTATGAAAAATAACAAATACCAAAAAAAAAAAACATGGATAAATATGGAAACGACAAATTTAAATTTATAAATTGAAATACTATAAGTATATAAATTAAGAAAAGAAATGAATAATTAAAAATTCACTCAACATGAACCTGCAACGTTACAAAATATAAAATTTGAAAGAAAATTGTAAAATCAATAAGTTTAATAAAGAAATATTTTTACAATTATAACATAAAACTACATTCGAAATAAAAAAAAAACATGATAATTTGCAAGATAAAAACGATATTCGTCCCACTAAAAAAAGATATAACAATAATAACAAATTTCAAATTTAGATTTTTATTTTCACTCTAAAACTGCATTTAAAAAAAACCCTAATAATACTGTCTTATGTAAATATTTTTACATAAATCTTTTAACTAATATGGTACGAAATTAGTCTATTTTATAATAAAACTATTTTTTAAAACGCAAATTTCAAATTACGCGATAAGAATCAATCATGTCATAGAAAGGTTGATTGTATTTAAAATTAAATTAATTTATGTGTTATTACTTATAAAAGTCTCGCTTCAAGTTATAATTCAAGCTAAATTAAATATAAAAAGTTTCATGCCATATCGTAAATTAATAAATCATGGCTCATATCTTCGATATGTAATATTTACAAAGATTGACATTAGTATTGTGAAGCAAATTTAACAAATATTGCATCATATCAACACAACAATTTAGAAAATTACTCCCTGTTGTTTTTAGAATTATAATCGTAAAAATACCTGAATAATCCATAATGGAACTGGGAGTAGAACTAATATCACTGGAACCATCGTCGAATGTGCGCCTCTTCGTTATCAGGCCAGGTGGAAGTGAACCGGGTCCAGATGGGGACGGCAAAGTTCTGATACCAGGGGATGGCGCTCTTCGCGGAGGCGTCGCTCGTCCAAGGCCCGAATCTGCGTCACCGTATCGTAACACCATTGAATCTTGATCAGAGCTTGATCCTGCGCACACCATGCGCCACAACACGACACAACGTAAAAATAATATGGTGAAATCAAAAACCCACAAAAGCAAAAATAAAAAAAAAATACTTATCACACCCCGCACACCTGGTTCTACGCACGAAAAACAAGTCGATAAAAACATGCCAAGTAATCAGAACGAAATATGAAAAGTAGATTGCAAAGCAAAATTAAAATTAGAAAAAAATAAATATTAAGAAATCCCTTAAGTTACCATTCCCTAATTTTTTTCCATTCCCGGATTTCGAAAAATTGAGAAAGCATAATAACTAATATTCAGTTCGTTAAATAAATGCATTATGTTTCATTAGGTCCAATTATGTTATCGATTATTTGTTATACAAGACAGAAGTATAAAAGTTTTAAAAACAAAGTTAAAGTAAATAAGCATAGAAAATATACAAGAAAAAGTAAAATAATGTAAAATCCTCATTCATCAATGTATTTTGTAAAACGCATCTTTAAACTTAAAATATAAATGATATGTTAAATATATATATGGTATATATAAATCGTATGCACTAAAAATTATTTATATTTTTTTTAAATACATTTTAATGAAAACTTATAAAATATGCATTCATGAATATTTCGAATCCTACAATATATATGGTATATATAATCAACGTTAGCTTATCATAATCTACAGATGTAATTCGCAGCTGAATTCTTCATCAAAATGCAGCAATCATGTTCCTTAGACACTAATTAAATAATTATATTACGTTATAGCTATTGAGTTTGATTTTAAATGTATACTGAACATGCAGTATTTTATTTAATCATTAGAAATAAAACAAATTTCTCATATCAAACCTTTGATTGTAAAAAATATGATACTGATTTGAAATGTTTTTTTTTTCGAAAAGAAAATGACAAAAATAAACAAAAAAAGATAATACTCCCAATTCCACCACCACAAGGGTATCATGCGCTTCTAGTAAATGTTATATATAAATATGATATGTACAAATAATTAAAGGTTATTTACGTATATATAATATAAATATGAACATATTTCTAAATAAAAAATTTGAAATCAAATCACCAAAAAAATAATGTGAAATAAGTACGACAAAAACTTTGCACCAAAAAATCTGAACCCAGTGAAATAGGCAATAATATATAAGCTTAATATGTATTATGAACATATTCCTCTGCTGTCTTACCGCAAAGATTCATGAGAGAGCTAGATTTCCGTCCAGTTTTAAAGTTATTCTGGAAAGTAGAATATTTAGACCTTCCTCTAGTCTGAGATTGTGGCCCCGTCACATTAATGTTTTCTGAAAGATTCACATATTCAACACAAATTTTCCCTACATATCACAACATTATATATAAATACGAATACAATCTTATTTCTTTTACTTTTAAGCTCTCATTGTAATTAAATTTTATTAGACAAAATCTTAATATAGTAATAATGGCCATCTCAGAATCGAATTTAAATTTTTTTTAAATAAACTTATAAATAACGATAACTTTCCAATAAAATTAATAAAAATATCGTGTTATGTATCAATGTGTGTGTTTCAAGTAAATATTATTATATTTTGAAATTCTTCTTCCCTAAATTCCTTGTACAATGTAGAGTCCTCAAACATTATAATATATAATAAAACTAACAAACTCAACTTCATTATCAATTCATTTCAAATAATCATGCAATCACAGCAAAATGCCGTAATTAATTAATCAATATGCAAAACTCACTCCATGCGATTAAGATTCGTTCGAAGTTAATAATAATAATAATATGTTTATCACTAAAAACAAACACGTGAAAATTTGATACGATACCTCTAGAAGTTTTATAAGACCCCCGTCTTCCTAATCCACTAGTTCCACTTCCAGGAGACATCCCCCGACTTTCATCAATTGGTGAATCTTAAAAAATTAGAAAAAAGGAATTATAATTATTATTTCTATTTCACTTAAAGTGGTAATATTAATATATAAATACAATACACATTTATTGCAAATTTCACAATACCTCTGTAGAGACCAGCTCTATCAGCTAAACTATCTTGTGAACCACGATAGTAATCCCTCCTCATAGTGGAAGTTGTAGAGGAAGGCTGGTTATATCCAGCTAAATTATTAAAGCAAAGCCAAACAAAAATAAGCAAATAACTCAAAAAACATAAACTCGATAATAAAACTATAAATTATAATAGAGATGGTGAAAATATAAAATAAAAAATTAACTACCTATTGATGAAGATATCTATTAAATTTTATACGTGGGTTTAATAATTCTTAATAATTGCAGGAACTACTAATACAATACAATAATTACAAATTCTAAATTCAACTGAATATTAATTACCCAAACAAATAAAAAAATAATATTGATAATACAACTACAAAACGAGGAATAAAATATAAAAAAACATTAATTGTAATAACTTTAAAGCCTTACTGAAATTAATTTTAAAAAAGTCTGTTTAAACAATACAAAACATTAATTCTAATTAATTTAAACGTTTAAACAAAATCAAGAAAAAATTTAATTGAGTATAAATTATTCGATTTACTTTTCTTTACAAATTTACCGATAATCTAAACATAATTTTTAAATGCTATTTTCAGATTTTTTTTATAAAAAATAAAATCTTTAAGGCACACAACTATATTTCTAAAAACTTTATACTAAATAATATGTAAAAACAAAATAAATAATAAAGTTAACTAAAAGTTTAATAAAACTTAAATTAGCTTTGCCATTCCGTAAGAGACGATATCCATAAAACTCGCACAAAATATTTATAGTACTAATAAAAATAACTAGAATAACGCATAAAAAGTAAATCGAAACGTTTACATTTCTTTAAAACATATTAAATAAAAATTTAAACAAATGTAACAAGCACTTACTTATTTGTTTTGCAAATATGCATACTTATATAAATAACATAACATTTATGAAAGTGAAATGAAACCAACATGCAACAATATAAAAATATAAATTCACCTGTAAGATTAGACGATGAACCCTTTTTTCCTCTGCTAGCTGAAAGAATTCCTTCAGCCATTTGAACAGTGTCACTATCAACATGAATAGTTTTAGGTCGAGCTCTTGCACCACCACCAGCAGCTTTGGGACGAAGTTTAGCACTAGTTCCAACTGTATTCCCTACGGTACCATTATTACTACTATGAGGAATACTAGGTTTCATTGCAGCCATTAATTCAGCTTTATCTAATATTTTGCCCTGAAACAATTAAATTTATAAATATTATACACGACTTAAAACTATATATAAGTTAAATAATCTATAATACCTCTCTTTCTGCTTCTTCTATTGCTTTCTTAAGTTTATATTGTTGTAAAATAGCTTCTCTTCTCTGAGCTTGAAATTCTTTACGAGCAGCTCGTTCATCAGCAATCATTGCTTCTTTCTGTCTTCGTGCATCAGCTGCTGCTTCAGCTCGTGCTCTAGCTTCTTCAGCCTGTTGTCTTCTTTGTAAAGAAAGCATCATTATACGCTCCTTTTTACGTTCCATCTCTTCTACAGTCTCCTGTAACATTTTATTAATAAAATATTAAAAACTATTCGCAAAGTACATAAAGAAAAAATATAATAATACGTACTGGATTAATATTAGAAAGATCTTTTCCTATTATAATGGCTGCTGCAGTATTTTTGTCAGCAGAAACTGATGTTTTTGGAACTTCTTTATGTACAACTGGTTTAACATTATCCATTATTACTTGTTTTTGCGTTATCGGAGGCTCTTGAATACCATTTTTAACTTTTTCTTGCCATTCCACTTCTTCTGTGGTATTCTGAATTATTCTCTCTGGACTCTGGTTATTTGATGGTGTTCTATCTTTCTTTGGAGATCCACGCTTCAAACGAAGAGGAGGTTTTGGTCTTTTTGGTTGCTCACTATCAAATGATATATAAAATCCTTTTTCTGCTGATTGATCAACTTGATCTAAACTACTACTTGCTTCTAATACAGGTTGTTGGAATGAATTGCGAGTTAAAGAAGGTCTAGTTGGTGATGGTATTCGATAAGTTCGACTTCCTGAAGTAATATTTAGCCTACTTATGCCTTGTTGTAAAGCATCATCTTCAGCATTCCCAATAAAAGATATGTTCTGTGGTTCCATATCATCAATGGAAGGTGCTTTAACCGGAGTATGTATTGCATCAACTGAAGATAATTTCTGTAAACTAACAGCTCCTTGTTGACGTGGTGTTTCTCCAAAAGTTTGTTGTCTTTGAGGAGTTACTATTCTATGTTGAGGACTAGCGGATGATGGTGTTTGTTGTTGATTAAATAATGACTGAACTGCTAAATGAGATTGCTGAGGATGAGGACTAGATATTAAATGATTTTGATGTTCAGATCCATTTTGAAATTTAATATTCATGTTAGACATTTGATATGGAGAATTTCCTCCTTCGTGAAGCATAAAACTTTGCGAACTTCCCCAAGTTCGTAATTCCTGAGGTTGTCCTGGCATTACTTGAGGTGATGACCATCCACCTCTAGTATGATCTTGACTTTGAGGTTGTTGATGCGAAACATTTTGAGGTCCTTGCCATAACATATGTTCTTGAGTTTGTTGAGCCCAAGTTTTACGAACAGGGGGAGACTGATGCTGCATTTGATGTTGATCGTGCAAATAAAATTGTGGAGCATCTACTTGACGATGACGAAGAGGACTTGATGAAATTGATTGATGATCATTAGGAATATGAGGAGAAGAACCAAAATTATTCTGTTGCAAGCCATAATTACTATTGTTAACATTATGTTGTGAGCCATACTGATTATGCTGAAAAAATATTATTAAAATATGTTATGATAAGAAATAAATTTATCTTTCAAATTTATTATCAGGATTATATATATATATATATATATATATATATATATATATATATATATATATATATATATATCAAAATTACTAATGATTGTGGAATGTGAGACTGATAAACTTGTTGCTGAAACATCTGATTGGCTTGAATTTGATTCTGTTGACTTGCCAAACGAGCAATATCAGTTTGGATATCTTGTAAACTGGAATTCATTCTATAAAACCAAAATATATATATATATATAATTTCAATTAAGAATTGCTAAATATAAAGAATTACGCATAACGAAATTACTTTGCAATCGATTGGTGATATTCTTCTAATGCCATTCCATCTAAATCAGGCGTTCTTCTCGTTTCTACAAATGGTAAACCATCTTGATCGAGCCATTTATTCTCTACAGTTTGCACGTCAGTTGAGATATCCTATATAAATAATAAAATTAACTTTAACAATGTATTAAAAATAGATAAATTATTAATCAATATAAATATAAAAAAAATAGGTAACCAAAAACATATTAAAAAAATAACCTTCACCAAATTTATTACCATCATTCTACAATAAAAATACAATTGTAATCATAATATACTTAACAGTATTAAAATGTTTGAAAAACGACTGTAAAAAACTACTACAAAAGCACATTTTTTCCAACACAATGTATAAAATTACACTATCAAAACACTGATGATAAAGTATTTCTGTCGCGAATGAGAAACAATGAACAAAATACGCACATCACAGAACTGTAATGCTAACAGTACATTGATTTTCACTTTCACCAAAACTATAATTAAAACAGAATAAATTAAATTTCATAATGCGCTTTATATACAATTACCGTTTACTTTCCTCATTTTAATAACTCGAATCCAATTTATATTCAAATTTACATATACGTAGAGCAGTGGGCCGTGGCTTAAATAAAATTTTCTGCAGATATTATGTTCATAAACTTAAAAGAGATTACTAGTAGCTATTATTTAAAAAAAACGTAAAAACCGCAAACTAACTGTTCCATTTCGCACTAACTACTAAATAAACTTAAATAAAAATATTTAAAAAACAATACATAAATCTAACATACCATTGAAATATTTCTATAAAACACCTGAATGAAACTTCGTATTTTATAAGTTATTTAGTTTACTGGTTAAAATATAAAACTGAGAACTAACAACTCAAAAATAACACGAAGCTTTAACAAGAGATAAATTAATACTGACTACTTAGATATAAAAAACGATAATTCTTGTACATGTGATAAGTAAAGATAAGGAACTAAAATACGAACAATTAACAATATTTAATGACAAATATTTTATAAACTGACATAAATATATTAAAATATTTTTTTTTTTTGAAAAATGATTAATTAAATATATTGCTTGAAAGATTTATTAAAATCTTTATATTAAATAAAAAATAATTAATGAATACAAATAAACGATTATAATAAATAAATACAAATAAACGATTACGGCTTTCATTAAAAATCTTTTTTATATTAGTAAACATTACAATTTTTATATGAATGTAAAAAGTGTTTATTATTAATAAACGTGAACCATAACAAAATAAAAAGTAAATAAAAGACTAAAAAATATTTTTTTATAAAATTAGAAAATGCAATGAACATTTCTTTTAAATAACAACCTTATATGTCAAACAAAATATTTTATATAAAATATATTTATGTATAATTAAAAAAAATCAAATCTGAATTGTGACGTTATTCATGAAAAACGAAATTTACATTAACAAGTAAAGAAAAACAAAACTAAAAATAAAGAAATACCTGCAATGTAACAGGCCTAACAGGATTAGAAGCATGTGAAGGAGAAGACTGTGGAACATTTTCATTACTCATGTTTTTATCAGACACCTCACCATCTCCTGTACCGGTTGTCACAGGTGATTTAGCTACACTACTTTTATTCTGAAACCATTAACCCAAAACACACCATATACCTTCACCGTTCATATTATAAAAATATAATATACATATAAGATTATCCTCATTATTACAAATTTCCACATTTATTACATCTGTATAGTAAAAATTCATAAAATATACTATTAAATTCTTAATTATTGAAATGATATTTAATGTAACTGCTTCAAATTCCAACTCTAATAATATTAATGACAAAAAATATAGTATTGTAATATATAGTATAACAGCAATTTTTCAAAAATATTAATATTTATTACTAAAAAACATACAATTTTTAGAACAAAATATTCATAAATAGTGAGGATTTTATATCTTTGAATAATTTTCGCATGCAACACAAACAATTATTTATGTAATTAAAAAGAAAAACGATCCAAAACAAAAAACCACTAACTTCAACCATAACACCCTTGTAATATCATATTTTTAACACCATAAATATTTTATGATATACCTTTGTTACAGCCTGAAGAAAAGCCTGTTGTCCAACTTGTTGTCTTTGTCTGTTAAAAGCAATCTCCACTCTTCTTTTTTCTTGTTCGATTCTTCGTTTTTTCTCTTCCAATTTCAATCGAATGTTATTAAGTTGAGCTGCCATTGTATTGCTATTATTAATCAACGAAGGATCCTGATTTTCACTATTAGAACTCATATCACAGTCTATAATAATATAGAAAAAAAAATACATAACAATAAAACCGACATATTTTATAACAGATTAAATATAAAATAGGATATTGACTTGTAGAATATTTTTCATTCTGTAAAGATTGTTGTTGCCAAGTTGTAGTATTCATAGGTGCACTAAAAGAAGTCATTTTTTTCTCCCCATCCATAAACTGATTAATTTTACTTCCAGGTCCAGAAAGGTTTCCATCTTTTCCATGTTGCATATACATCATCTGGATACCTAAATGGAAACGTATGAATAAATAATAATAAATAAATAATTTCATAATTTGAAAACAAACAATATATACCTGATTGATCAGATGGATTTCTAAAATTGGTTAAATCTGCAAAACCCATTACTTTTGAGTTCATTTCATCTGCAGATTCTTTATTGTTACTAACATTATTTACATAGAAACCATTACCTTCCTCAATCTTATCATGCATGATCATATCATTACTTAATTGTCTTTTAATTTTCGAGTATTGATGTTCTATTACGTGATCGCTTTCTTCTGGTTTTGAATATTGTCTTTCTATAGTTCTATCTCTAATATCATCTGATTTTCTACCAGGATGATATGAAGAATTTTCAACATCTTTATAGAAAAATTCTATTGATCCCCTAGCATCTTGTAAAGATGATCGAACAGGATAACTTTGTTCTATAGGACCTAAAATTCATAATAATCACAAAGATTACATAAAATTAATTATAAAATAAATAATTATTAAATTGAAACAAACCTGCAGGTGCTGATATTTTTCTTGGTGAAGATTGGTGGCTTCCAACAGTAGCTAATTCTTTTTCAGGATTTCTACCTGCAAAATTCAGACGATCTTGAGATCCTCCAAAATTTTCAACAGTTAATTGGGAATCATCTGCAGCATTTATAGATCCTCTTCTAGATCTACGACCAGCATAGCTTGATCGACGTTGTTCTTCCCAATTCGATGGACGTCCAGCAGCAACACTTTCACTTGGATTACCTAAATAAACATTAATTAGTAATTAAACATTTTAAAATATTTTTTTAATTATCATGTGTTTTTAATAATACCTTCAACCTGTCGAACTACAGAACTTAAAGTAGGTACACCACGACCTCGATGAACTACGAAATTATCATCTTGAGGAATAAAACAATGGTGTTGAGGACTAGCACTTCTTCTTTCTGGTGTGGAACATGCCGAACGTTGAAGCACACCTTGAGCTCCTGTAGTACCAGACATTTGCATAGAACGTCCCCGAGATACAAGCGAAGCTGATGGCGACCGAGGAACTAAAATTTTATTATATAATATTGTAATAATTATAAGATAATAAATTAATCAGCAATAAAAAAATGGTTTAACGAAAAAAAAATAAATATAAAATTTAAGTAAATATAATACATACATAAAACACTAGAAACAAAATTACTATAATGTCAGATGAAACAATACGATTTCAAAACAATCTAGATGTATTTGTGATATGAATACAAGCAAAATATGATACAAAATAAATTGCATTATGTATCTTTGTGGAAGAAAAACACCAATTTAAGTTAAAAAAAACATTGATAACATAAAAGTATAGTAAAAAAACAGTGAGCCAAAAACACCAAATTATCAAGTTTATTTAAGTAATAAATATAGTCACACTAACGATAAATCTTAATCGTTTTATAATAAAATACAATTTGTTAATATGCTGCCTCTGACTCATTGTTAATTGAAATATTTCAATAATCACACTCGAATAAAAAAAACATATCTTTTCAAATAAGATATTAAATTTCTTGGATACCAATCCATTTTTTAGATATTCTTCCACATATCATTTTAATTAAATATAGAAGTAACACTACAATTAAAAATCCATATGTACACAAATGATTCAAACGCACACTATTACCACTTTTGATTATTAAAAAAATACTAAAAATATATATTGTAATTAATTTCGTTGTAATAGCTTACAGTTTTGGCATCAACTCGATTTATCACTTTTCTTTTAACACAACAAAAACAATAACAGTGAACATAAAAAGTACAGAATACATCCAAGAGCAGAAAAAAATTGCAGACATTTATTAGACATGCTGACAGTAATAGTAATTAAAACAAAGTTAAAATCAAAGAAAATTTATTCAAAATTAACGAAATCTTTTTTAATGTATTTGGAATCTCAAAAATATTTACGAATTTAATTAATAATTTATTTTTTACAGAACTCTGATCAATTATACGCATGCTTATAAAAATATAAAATTCTTTAATTCCAATAAAAAAAATACAAAACTACAAATTTAGCACCCTGTAAAAATATTATATATCAAAAAAAGAAAAATTTTAATATATCAAATTATTTTATCGAAGTATGCGTAATTAAAAAATAATTTAAAATTATTACATCAGTTATCATACAAATTTAAAATTGCACATGCAATGAAAATAATGAAGATGAAAATAATGTTGAAATGATACTGATACGCGTATTAAGAGAAAATAAGAAGACAACAAAAGAAAAGCAGGTGTCTGAAGTATTATAGATATGCAGTAATTAATATTTTACGATAATGAATACTTATATTTATACATATACATATATATGTAAGAATAATTTCACCTGTGAAAGGTTGTTGATGTGGTGGCGGCGTGTGCAGGCCACTTCGCAGGTCAGGAATGGGTACGGGAGCAGCAGGAGGTAAACAACGCTTGTGTATAACACCGTGAACGTTGCTCTGATCTGCTCCCAGACCCACACCTATTGACCACAATGCATGCAAACCCCCAACCAATATATTAGTATTTATTATAAATTTGATAGTTTACATATGAGTCATCGAGAACAAAAATGAGACGTCAGTGAATTACTAATTAGATGCCAAGCACCATATTATATTATAGCTGAAGTACATTAAGCTTTCGTGATAAAAGATAATAATATTGCCTGTATATATATATATATATATATATATATATATATATATATATATATTATAAAAATTATATTCTGTTTAATCAGAAATCAATTGTGAATAAATAGTCTGGTATTTTATGTTAATAATGTAAACTACATAGTATCGAAAATATAAAATAAATACTTAGTATAATAATGATTTTAGAAAAAAAAGGAAATCCAAACTAAAAAAATCTGAACAATATTTGATTATTAAAAAAAGCACTTCAATTCTTGGTGACTCATATATATCATATTTTTAATTTAATTAAATCTAACTATTTTATATTATTAAATATATGTATATCTAAAACCTTGAAACGTAACCTTATACATAAATTTAATATAATATAAAAAAATTAAAATAGTTAATATACTAAATTGATAAACAAATAAATACGTTTTAATAAATTTCACATATAATATATAATTTCGTAATTCTAATCAATTTTGTGATTAATAAACATTGATGATATAATTCAGATATATATAATAAAAAATATAAGTTTATAAGTTAAACGCTAATCTTAATTTATTGAATAAAAATATAATAACAGAAATAATCTTAGCCATAACACAATAAAAAAGAACAAAATATTTTATTGTATTAATTAGATACAAAATGAAAGCTGTAGTTATATTTTTTCCTATAAAATGAAAATTTAAAACGTACTAAAGAAAGTAAATCTAATACCTAGAAATCACTCTTTTCAGGATTAATTTCACTGATGAGAATAAAAAAGGTGTATTGCATATTGTTAATATTGTATTTATATTGAAGTGTGTGTATAAGTGTACGCAAACCCATATAAAAGCATAAAAAAAATATATAAAATATATTTTTTTACACAATTGGAATAGTACAAGCAGTCGTGCAAAGAAGATATAACACGCCACTGGGAAATTAAAAATAAAAGATTTTACTGTATATATATATATATATATATATATATATATATATATATATATATATGTGTGTGTGTGTATATATATATGTATATATATCATATAGTACAAAAAAAAATAAATAGAAGTATTCGATAATACCAAAATATCAAAGAAAATTAAATATTAAAGTGGCAAAATTATATTACATTATTCCAATCATACAAATTAAGAAAAACAAATATATGAAAGCACAAAAATCAGGAAATTACTTTATTGCAAAACTGTATCATATAAATTTTAAAGTCTTGATGGTATCCAAGATTAACCACAAAAAATTAATTTAATTATTTAATTTAATACAAAATTTAAACAGTAAAAACTATCCAATTAAATATTAGTATAAGTTAAACCTGATAAATTACGAAAAATTCGTTTTAAATATTTCGAATGGTATTATAATTATTCCTTAATAACCCACTTGATAAAACCTGTCCTATATAATCAGAATATACGTTGTTATACTAAAGAATACAATTAAAAAGTAAATGTGTGAGTGAATTTAGAATATTTACATATGCTAAAATTAATGTAAATGTGTTTTTTATTAATTGTTATACGGTATTCACCTGAGTTTTCTCCTTGAGTACCGGGAAATCTTACACATTTCGCAGGATGAATTTCCAACATATTAAAAAGATCTGCTAACATTACCAATAAATTTTGTTGCATTGATCTAAAATGATGTTGAAATATATTTAATATAAAAATATGATTCCATATATCTACACAAAGAAATGTAAATATTCCAATGTATAAGAAAACAATATTAAGATAAGATAAAATTATGTCATCCTTACCCTCTCATATATGTAATATCTTCAGGCATCATGTGGAAGACGTTATATGGCAGATGTTTCTTACAGAAATTATAAACCAAAGTTAAATTATGAATGGAATCATGAACAGAAGCCAATTTTGGTATCCTAATCTCAGACTTTGGTAATGCATCTGGGCAATAAAGACTTATCAAAGCTGCTAACGCAACACCATCACAGAGGTCCGTTATATTCTTTGTTACATTTATCTTAGGTATAGGATTCTCTTCAGACTCCTGATTACAAAACACATTAAAAAATTAAAACAGAATTATAAAAAGTTTACAA
This sequence comes from Leptonema lineaticorne, assembly GCA_024500535.1. Taxonomy (NCBI): domain Eukaryota; kingdom Metazoa; phylum Arthropoda; class Insecta; order Trichoptera; family Hydropsychidae; genus Leptonema; species Leptonema lineaticorne. Next base: position 7,217,011 of record JANIJI010000001.1, read on the forward strand.
AAATATGTTATAAGAAGAAATATGAATGAATATTAATTTTCAACTTTCTTATATTACACATAAATAAAAATAAATGTCTTAAAATATTACAAAATAGTTAATTTGAATACAAACTTGTTTTTGATGAAGAACATCACACGCCGAAGATATCCAGGCCAAGAGAGCTTCTTCATGAGACACTATATTTCCAGAAGAAATAAAAGCCGGTTGTTGACCACCCCATCTTCTAATAGCTGCATCAACTCTCTCGCGAGTACCAACTTCTCGGCCATATAAAACCATTAAAGATTCTATAACGGCCATGTGAGCACTCTATAAATTAAACTCAAATATTGATCCGCAAATCTCTAAATGCAAATATTACATACATCCATTATAATTACCATTTTTAGAGGATTGGTTTGAATTAAAACAGTTTCTGTTAAAGTACAATCGGATGGATCAGCCACTTGTACACCTTTACGTAATAAAGTTTGCAAAATATTCCAGTGATTTAAATTATGATAATTCGGATCAGAATACATATTCGAGAGAGCCATACAATATAGTTCCGCATTTGCAAGAGTACCAATTATTGGAGGTTTCAAATGTTCTTGATCCTAAAATGAAAACATTTTTTTATAAAAATATATATTAACATAGTTTTACAAATACGTAATAAATAATTTACTGTACCTCATGATCTCGATAAAATGGTTCTCTTAGATTTTCTGGTACTCGATTGTTAAATGCCTTTGATAATAACCATTTTATTGACGCACGTTGTTTCGCCTGTAAATCATTAAAATATCATAATTTCAATTACATAGTTTAGAAAAAAAATATGATTATATTAAGACAAAATTATTTTCTATTTGAAATACGTCAAAAAAGTTCATTGGTTAGATTTCTGATATTTCATACAAAAATATCGTACATTACAAAAATCCATTAGAACTTCAAAATTGATAACGATTTTTATTACTATCCGGTATTATTATTAAAACATCCAAACCTAAAAACACGTGTTATCTTATAATTTGAAACAAAATTATAGACCAAGCCCATATCTTCTTTTAACTATGGCATTGTACAAATTTGATTTAAGTACAATAGAGATTTTAATTTATGAAATTATAATGAGAAAATAACAATTTAGAATATGTCTGTAATTAAAGCAATTAACTAAATATAAATTATATTGTAAACCAATATTAAATCTACATTTCTATGAATTCGTTGTTTTTTTCTAATCTTTAATAATTGACGGATTTCTTCAATATTTCTTTATAATTAACCAAACTAAGTTATCAGCCAATATTGCATTATTTGTATTCGAATCAACTTAACAGAAGAAAAAAAATACGTGTATGGAAGTGCGAAATAAACGACGAAAAAAAATTCAGACACAGGCAATCTTAAATCTAGAACTCGAAAGAGCAGCAGTCAAGTGTGAAACGTCGATGGTGATGATCACGGTGGTCAAGTGCAATGTAAAATGGGCCAGTTAGAACAACACTGACCATGTGGAAAAACAGCATAATAACAAATCAGATTGGAACAAATGCCCGTTGATTACAAACTTGAACAGAAAAACACGATGCCAATCAACATTTTAATTTCACAACACAAATTTTCATTTAACAAGAATGAAGAGGACATACACATATAATTTAAATTAGTTCCATGAAAAAAAAAACAAATCCATAAAATTAATATCAATGTGTACAAATATTAATTACATTTTAAATATTAAAATGCATATGCCTAAACTATAACCTAAAAAGCAATATAACATAAAGCACGTCCTAATTATCTAATATAAATTACGATCTTTTTATTTGATTTATTTATAGTAAAATATTCAAATTTAAAAAGTAAACGCAAAATCTTAAGATGCTTATTAATTTTTATATGAATCCCTTAAAATGTAATATTAGTTTTAAAAAAATTATATATTGTAATAATTTTAAACTAAATAAAAAACAAACAGAATCAATTTTTAAAATTTAATAACAAAAAGCATCACTGCTCATGAAAGTTATTATTAAATTTTGATATATTCGGTATTACATAATAGTTATACAAATATTTAACGTAATTATTTACAAATCTATAAAAACGATTTTAAGTTAATAATAAGAATATTTACTTACACATAATCAATTTGTATTAAATATATTCGGTAAAAACACCTGTCGTTGAATTTTTAACCACGTGTTTATAGTAAATGCACATAATAAATACACGATCATAATCAGATTCGTTTACAAAAAAAAAATATAAACATACACTTATTATTAATTAATGAATAATGAACAATTAATAAACGGTAGCATACCAGAAATTTACGATACATTCGTACTTTATAATATGTGTGTATCCAACGAGTTTTTCGCTCCGAAATGAACTTTCCCTTCAATGTTTAAAAATAAATCACATCATTCCTAAACTTTCAAAAAAGAACAATCGAAAGGGAAACGGAAATGAGGGGAGAAGTCAAAAATAGTATACTCAAATTTGTTCGTAAGCGCATAAAAGATGTTTTTCATACCATATTCAATTCAACAAGGTGTTAAAGAAATAATTAAAAAAAAATTAAATAAAATAGAATTACAGAGATAAATTTCGAATTTAATCAAACGACGGTTGGATGCGTCATAGAGGCTATTTGGCAAAATGACGCGGTAAGAAAAAAATAAATAAATAAAATACGAGACGACGGCAAAAACAGAATCCCGACGACGTAGAAAATTGTTAAAGAAAAAAAAACTCGTGATTCAAACAATTTCGATATTATTATACCGAGAAATAAGGTTTTTAATGAAAAAAAAAAGACAAATTCCGGTTAAACTAGCGTTTCTATATAGGGAATGTAGTAAGTAATATAAGTCAATAAATGTTTTTTTAATGCGCAATCGAATTACTTTGATGAAGTGATACAACTCTTTTTTTAACTGCATTCTTATAAATAAAAAAAGAATCGTGATAAATTGAATTTTAAGTTAAATCATGTTAATGATAATTTTATTTACTCGGATAATTCGATCATTCTCATAATACGACATTATTCCAAGTCCAGTAAGTGAAACTTTTATGATTTATTTAGTAATTGTCGGAATAGAAATCATCACAAAAACGATAAAAAATCGAAATTACTTGGATTTATCGGTTTTAAATAGAATACGAATATCCCCGTCTTGATGTCTAAATAGATAATTTTGGATATTCGTAAGCAAAAATCTACGTTGAGCTTATCTTGGGTATGATGAGTACATTGCTAAAAGTGTTAGAAAAAAAAATTTTTTAATGCTATCTATATTACAAAAATATTAATTTACATATCTTACTATTGATATGCTCGTAACGCAGAAGAAATTATATGTATGTTTCGTTATAAACTTCGATTCGAATACCCTACCGGTATAATCATGATGTTATTGAACTTTACGATACTGTTAACGTTGCTTTTCTTTCTATATGTTATTGCTATTACTTAACATTGCACATACGTACGCTGATGATGTACTTATTCGCAAATTATTAATATAAAACTCGATCTATACATATTCAATTTTAGCATACTTATCAATTATAAAATATAGATTGAAAGATATTAATAAATGGAAAATAAATAAGCCAGTTTTACTATAAGTGTAATATGATATATAAATTCTAACGACGTTCTATTTGTAATAGGAATATATTGTATTTAATTATTATATATATTTAAACATAATTTTTTAAATAAACAAATTCACTAATATGTAAATCTTTCAAATAACACAATAGGCTATAACAAGTATTACTAAATCTGCAATCTAATAGTTGAAAACGATTTTTATCTGCCCACCGTGTTTTTATTTATCAATTTGGGCTTTGATTTTCTCATTTCATTATATATTTATACGAAAAGAATTTCATGGAAATTTAACACAAAAAAGAGAAAATATTGTATTATGTATGAATATATAATCGAATCATTCGCAATATATGACATCCTACGTCTTGTATTTTTTTTTTCATATTTTAATACGTGTGATATATCTGATCAAAAAGATTAATCAAATAGCAGTGTTTTATGCTCTAAATCAGAATTTCTGTAGGGAATTGTAAGGTAGCTATGTACTTGTAAAGATATTATCTAGAAATATGAATAAATTAAGAAAATACTCTTTTTTAATATAACATCTTAATTTTAATATTAAATAATAAATAAATAAGTGGCTCTTCTAAATTTTAAATCTTTGATTCAACTTTAAAAAATTTGAAAACAAACATCACTTTGTTCTCTATTCAGACATGCATTTTTATTAAAAAAAAATTGATATATATCATTATAATGATATTTCGAATGAAATAATATGTTTCGCTAATTAAAGTGAAAATATTCAGATGATAAAATCACTTAAACCACTACACACTGAATAAGCATGCTATAATTAAACTTTTTTCTCATTTAATAATTATAACAGAAATTAAAACCATATTATAAACAAGATTAGAAAGAAGAGTAACAAATATAATGAACATATTTTGTACGAATTTTTTTTTTAAATTCTCTAGTACCGATTTATTATTTTATATATAAACACACATCACGTGACGGCTTTTTATACTATAAATATATGTGCATCATCACTGCTAGTAAACACTATGTAATACTGCTCTCTATTGTAACAATTACAGATGAATGAAAACCGAATAAATTTTGAAATAATTCAGTTGTTTCTATATACAAACACACTTAACACACGTACAACGCGTTTTTCTCATTCAACTAAAAAATTTATTGACAAAATAATATCGTCATAGTTGCCAGACAAGTCGATATATATGTGTTATGATTATACAAGGACGTCTGGAATGGATTTCAATGAAAACGTTTCGCAAATCGAATATGATTAAATAGAAACAATAGGATTTTGCGCATCATAGAATATAGCGAAAATCGCGAACGATATCAATTTTTAAAATGACCATTCATGCGAACGCATAAGAACAGGTTGATTTTGTAACGCATTCGCATTTGACACATTGCCCATAAACATAAAATGACGTAATCATAGTATGATAATAAGGAGACGCACGCACAGGTGAGAGTGGTTTTGTAGGGCAAACAGACACGAGGACAAAGATGATGATAATGATATTATTAATAATAATAATAATAGTAATGATGGTGATGATGATGTCAGCATAGGTAGCCGCCGCCCACTGAAATGCCAGGTGAGCCGACCGCCCACCGGAATTGCGTCTGCTACACGAAACCATGCACGCCACTGTAAATGCGAAGTGTTAAAAGGGTATGTAAAAAATTCTGAAGAAATTTCACCCCTGAACAAAATTCAAATTTTTTCAAAATTCAAGATTTTCACACCAATATGCAATCCAAAAGAAAAAAATGTTCAAATATAAAATATATTGATAATAGAAATTAAAATATATATTATTCATTAGTTAATTTAATACTATCTATAGAACGATAAAAAACGAAATTAAATTTGACTTGCAATATAACACATTAATTAACAGCTAAAAATAGGAACTGATCTCATAAAAATATTATGTCTTACAAAAATTATTTCTGCATAAAAATTTGAATTTAAATATTTTAATTATATTTTCCTATTATTATCGTGCTTAAAAAAGTACTAAAATATTCACAGCAAACGACTTTTGCGATATTATTACGTTACCACAGCTTTGTTAACTATTTCCAAATAAAATTATATTTTAACGCCATGGTTGTTTTAGAAATGTGAAAAACTAAAAAAATATATAATAATTGCATTCATAAATAAGATAATATAAACAATAATAATAAAAAATATCACACATTTCCATTTATAATAACATAATAGGAAATTAATTATATGGACATTTAGTCAATCAAAACTACAAATTACAAATGTATAAATTAACTTTTTATATAACAAGATACTATAAAAAGTCAATGTCATCTGACGTTTCAAAAATGATATACATGAAAAAATATCGTTTTACAAGATAATTTGTACAAAAATAACTTAAAATTTTTTCCAGTCAAATAGGTAACAAGAAAAAAAATATATACAAATTATGCATACTCCAGGGTCACGGTCAATGTCGTCTACGACTACAATCAATTAGTACTTGAAAATTAGAGTTTACAAATCAGACTTCAGTTATGTTCATAAATTATCCTTAATTCAAAAAATAATAATAATAATTCATATATCATACATGCAAAAGGTCTCAATTAAAACAAACATTTCACCATTTTTCAAACGTGCTTATTTTAAAACAAACATATAAATATTTAAAAAGAAATCTATTTTTGAAAAATCTTCATTCGATAAACATGGCAAACTTCGAAACATAATATTATATTTATATTTTTGAAGAACAAGTGTAAATTTTATACGAAAATAGTAATTATTACTCGTCGCAGCACCTTAATAATGCTTGCGTGTATGTAATGTAACATCAGATCTATGCAAGAGTAACAATCCGACGCGAAAGAAGTATAGCGTAATTAAATATAAATACATGTTTTTATGTAAATATAAAATTGCGTATAATTTCGCGGTTCAAGTGACCGTTTATCGAACTTTTTAAATTCGAAAAACGGCAATTTCATTCCATATAACCAAAAAAAGGAATATTCAGAGCACGTTGACCCAACTGTTAATAAGACAACTTGATTGATATTAATTATAAAATAGCAAAAATCACTATAAATACATATATCGAGTTAAAATATTGAAACGAAAAATTTAATTCTCATTTTAAAGTATATATATTTATATAAGAATTATTTTATCCCGACTTACTAGACATTGATCGTAGAAGAATTTGCACGCGATTTACATTAGTAAAAAAATGTACCTGTATTCAAAATAACATGGAAAATAGTATGATTAAAAATTACCAAATAATAAATTTAATATGCAAGATATATATTAAACTATTAATACAAAAAAAATAAGTTTATCACTACTTAAATTATTTACATATTAATATAAACTTTTGTAACTGAATTAAATGAAGTGACGTAATATTATATTTACCACAACGATATTTCTAATAAAATAATATATAAAATACATAAAATAGACCTCGACTTTATAAAATTACTATTTTTTTAACGAAAATAATAATTATTCAATTATTCTCAAATATAGCAAATATAAACACAATAATTAGCATATACAATATTTAAACGTTCAAAATGATGTTTTTGTTAAAAAAAATTGAAAGAAACAATAATCATATAAACATATTTATAATAATAATAAATACATAGATAAAATACTTTTGACATTTTTATTATTCAAATCAAAATAATTTTTAATAAAATCGTACATTTACGAATTTTACACTACGATTAAAACACCTTTCACTCTATGTAAAAATTCGTAAGTAGCACCATCGCTCTTTCTCTACAGATATATATAAATTATACGACTGATTACAATACCAAATATGAGCTCATTTGAGTAAATCTTACACGAAACATTAACATGAAAAAACTCCTCTGGAACTCGAACCGCATGTGGCTCAAGTACGCGTTATTCTTCACACGCAGATGTACATACAATAATAATAATGATAATAAAAAGAAAGAATATAACGAATAATTTAAATTATCATAAAATTGATTTGTATGCATGTCAATATTGTGTGAATTAAAAATATTCGACGGTCGTTTACAGGAAATTCGTCAATTTCAAGCCAAACCACCGAACGTCGTTTTTACGTACGCGTTTAGTAAAATCAACAAATGTCCATGTTTCGCATCCGTAAATAACCGTCGATTACATCACACTTTTTATAAATTTCGTACCTTCGGTGTCATAAATTTTTAATATTATTATTATTATTTACTGTTTATTATTATTGACAATTTCATACGAACCGATTGAAGAAAAAATTGATTTCTACGAAATTACCTAGAAGCTGATTCTCAGAAGTTAAAATACTATGTGAAATTCAATTACTTACACAACGTATAAAACTATTAAACACATTCACAATTTAGAAACACGTGTCAAATAAGCATTGTTTATCAATCTAATATTAATTTAAAATATAAAGAAAACGAAGATATATTTGAAATATAAATAAATCATTATAGACGATGGAATAGACAATATAAGCACATCTTATGTCACAAATCTTATACCGCATTGCGCTGTTAGAAGATAACTGAATAAGTATATCCCATGCCAAAATGCGTAAAGGTCAAATTCCTAAAAATGAAATTCTCGTGCACGTTTTAAATCGATTAAACACCGACAAGTACTGGAGGGTAGAACGTTCGTGAAAAACCTTTATAATATTATTATATAAGAAAAATATAACAAAAACAATCGATAAAATGTAAGAAAATATATTTGGACCGAATGTCTGACGTACTAACCTACATAAATACGAATAGGAAGAAGAAATTAGATTCACACTGGAAATCGAAGGCGAATATTCTATGTAAAAAAAATGATTGAAAAAGAAGTTTATACCGATGGACATCGAGAGAGAAAGCAGACAACCGGTTCGGTAAGATTGCGGAGTTATCAAAGAACACCTGAAGAAGAAAACTTCAACCTAATTCCTAAAACGTTCACATGTATGAGATGGATGCAAACGGAACAGCAACAAAAAAATCTAATTGTTTAGCGATAAATTTATACTTAAAAAAAACGGAAACAATAGACTACTTTCACGCAATACAAATGTATCATTTTTAGAAAAATAAAATAAAATGAAGTTAAAAAGTAATCAATCACACGAATTAATAAAATTATTTATTTAAGTAGCGTGAAATAAACATAAATAAAACGCACTGCAACAAAAATAACGCCAAAGAATTATTTTTAAATATCAAAATATCAAACTTTATTTGAAATCTATAACTTTCGAAATAAATAAAATAATTTAAATACCATATAATATTAAATGTGCAATTAAAATTTATACAAATACATGTACACAAAACATGTTTTGTTTGTGAAAACGATTAAACTGTAATTTTTCAAAAGGTGTGTGATAAATGAAATCACTCAACTTAATAAACTAAATTAATGTATTAAGATTGATTGGTTTATTTTAAAACTATTGCAGGAAAGGTTAACTCTATAAAACAAAATATTGAGATGAGCATAAATAATGTTTCAAATACTTAAATCTTTCGTATATAGTAATTTAATTACAATTAAAGAAGTCTACAAACGAATTAAATGCCGCTGATTTATCTTAACAACTGAAAACAATTACACATTTTTGACAGACGAATAAACATTCAGACTTTTTAAAAAGCGCAAACAACAATAAACGTCGCTAAAACAAAATAAGAAAAAAGTGCCACATGAGAAAAAATAAGCAGAAAAATATAAATATATAACAAAAAAAATATAATATCATAAAAAGTGAACGAAACACTTTCTCACTAACGCGTGCGAGAATCTGAACGTGTTTTAATTAGATTTCCTCTCGAAAGCCATTGTCACAAAATGAAGAGGCGCAAGTTGAAAATAAAAATGTATATATATAATATGTATCTAGAATAGGAATAAAATTCAATGATCACACAATCTTCTTAGACGAAATTTTTATATATACATGCATATATTGAAAGAATGAAAAATTTGCGATTCAATAAGACACGAATGTCAGTTGTGGATGTGAGACAGCTTGGTGAACGACTTGAATCTCACCTCGACAAGGTTACACCCACAAGTCTCGACCCATATAAGAATCTCCTCCAACGCCAACAATTGACAACAACAACCTAAACATTCTTAACTTTTTACTGTCGCATAACTAGCACAAAGCCATTAATATAATGCGCTAAATAGTACTGGAGTAGAAAATATTACTCGACAATTAGAATCATTCGTTATATTACATATAGTTTCAACGACTTCAATATAATAATCGCAGAATATTTTAAATGCTGTATCTCGATTTACTGATAATTGTATATCTTGTCACCACATTTTCAACATTTACCGAATAAAATGGAAAATATTATAGTTCATGGAACCATTTGGGAAATGTTATATACGGCAAATGAAAACGAAACAGTGATAACATATTCACAACAAATTAAACTTTAAATTAACGATCTCTTCGGGTATTTTTTACCATTTATAAATATGCAGAATAACATGAAAAATTCGAACAATTTTTGAACTGATTTTTGACAAATCATCAAATATGTATAAATACATTACTTACGATTTAACTTTAATTATTGTCTAACAATGTTAAATATATTACTTAAAAAATGGAAATAAAAATATAACCATCTGTCCACTATATATATATATATATATATATATATATATATATATATATATATATATATATATATATATATATATATATATATATATATATAAATATATATATAAATATATATATATATATATATATATATATATATATAAATATAAATATATATATAAATATAAATATATATATAAATATATATATATATATATAAATATATATATATATAAATATATATATATATATATATATATATATATAAATATATATATATATATATAAATATATATATATATAAATATATATATATATATATATATAAATATATATATATATATATAAATATATATATATATATATATAAATATATATATATATATAAATATATATATATATATATATATAAATATATATATATATATATATATATATATATATAAATATATACATATAAATATATATATATATATATATATTAAATTATAATTGTTATATATGTGTTTATTTAACATATATAAATTATATATGTTAAATAAACACATACAAATAAAAATAAAATGATTTTTAACTAATTAATATAAACAGTTTTTTAAATGCACAATATTATTTTTACAAAATTTCAATTATTATTTTCTATAAAATGTTGAATTTCACTCAGATATTTCATATAAAAATTACGCTTCAACGAACAATCGACGCTTGCAATGACGTGCAATTCCAATAAAAAATCGCAAAAAAAAATCTTTTCATGTGATTTTCTATAAGTTTATTAAAAAAAATCTAAATTTCTACGCGGTCAAGAGCCGCATGAAATAAATAAAAGAACCATATGTGGCTCACGAGCCACAGTTTTAGTCACGTTTGCATCGTACACTATTTATCACGTACAAAAGTGAAGAGCACGGAGAAAATCTAAATTATAAAAAAATATACATATTATATTACATTACAAAATGAACAATACGAAAGATTATATCCAAAAATATTTATTTTAAATATTTATTTGGTTATTATAACAAAAATATTTTAATTCATCTTGGTAAAAAGTCTTGGCAACATTTTTATTTCATAAAATAAAAACATATTAGACACTATGGACCATTAAATAAGCAATCGTAACTAATTAACACGACAATTTGACGCTGATTTCCGGTATTTGTACTTCTACATTGCACATACTTGATTTAATTCCAACTTTAAAGATTGACCTTATTTTTTTAAATATCAAGTTTTTAAACTGAAATAAGTAAAATTACTATAACATTAAAATAATAGATAAATAATTATATCATATAAAAGAATAATAAAATATTTTTTTTTTTTTTTTGCTTTCATACTTTTAATAATATTTTGTTACAATATATAATATTCAGAAAAATTATGTAAATATAAAAATATAACGTAGTAAAATGATCATTAGAGACTGCAAACCTATTTCTGGTTGTTTGTAAAAAATCAAACAAAAAACTTATATAACTAGGAAAAAACTCTTATTAAAACAATATGAAAGTCTATATAAAACGTTATATCATGATAGAGATGACGCACACCCCCTACGTAAAAAATAAGGCTTTCGCGTAAATTACACGCCCTAGAATTATGAATACAAGTATATAAAATGGCGCAGTAATTTAATTGTATCGTACAATCAGATTAAAATATAGACGATTAAACTTTTTGGAATTAATAAATAACAAGAAAAAATAATAAAAATTCATCAAAAACCATTTTAAACGTACGCTATATTCGTAGAACGACGTAAGATAAAAAATCCATGAAACCTCTTCTTATAAACACTCAAAATAAATGTTGCTAATTTTCACATTATGACAAAATATAACACAAATTAATAATTCTTAAAAATTTTATTTTCATCTAGTTAAATTAAATTACTCGAAAATATAAAATTCTTTCGTTTAATTTTAGACAATGGATTTATACAAAATACAAAACTTTAGAAAATATTAGAACTGTTAGACAAAATAAATAAAAATTTTCTTTCGCATCTAAAAAAATAAGAAAAAATCCAATTTTTATATTCGTATGCAGTACATTTATAAACATATGAGATTTAACAAACAATCCATATCACGATTATACACGAGAGAAAATAGAAATTTGTGTGTACTTTGTGATGTAAATATACGATGGCGAAATGTAAAACACTTGCAGGTCCATGAGATAGTTCACTGTGACTACGTTTAAAGCCGATTGCGCAATTTCATACGAAATAACCGTAGAGAGTAAATGAGAAACAAAAAAATAATAAAAATTAATTAAGAAAATAAACAGCGTATTCACCGCCGTTTATTATTATCAAAAAAAAATGAATCAAGGAAAAGCTCTTTTTTTTCTCTCTTTCTCATTCAAATCGACAAACATTCGACGCAACAACCTCCTAAAATGGTAATGCTGGAAAATGTGTGCATAACTATGAAACCCCACCCACTCGAGTTTACTATTTTTTTTTTGCGATCGTAAAAATCTCACATTTCTGAATGTTACTACACGAAAACTTAATGATTTTTCCATTTCATGTCAATTCACGAAAACGCTCGAATAAACGGCGAATTATTGTGGCATTATTCGTCATGGAAAAAAAATAAATTTAATATTATGCACATCCAAATCATTATTTACATATAAATGACTCAGTATTAAAACATATTACATGCAGTTACATTTATATTAGTAATATAAAAGTGTCGAGAAAAAATAATATCGTAGCAAATTAATTGAGATCTACGAACGCATAAATTACAAAAAGACGGTCAATTTTATTAAGAAATTAGTCATAGTCAATAAAATGGTAAATCATTTTTTTTAAATTACGTCATATAATAATTATAGTTACCTGTTGAAAAATGTAAAATCTTAACGGTGAATTTAAGCAAAAATCTATTCGTTCAATGCACATGTATTACATTTTAGATGATCGAGATATTTTACATAGATAATCAGACAGTAATGTTCAAACAATCATTAATATAAAAAACGCAAAGCGACAATAGTTAAAACTATGTTTACAAATTTCTCCTTTCGTTATAAATAACCTCTCTCATAAAATCATCTTTTATATTAAAAAAAACTTATTATAGATAATTTAATTTGTAGTGTATTATGAATTTTTAACAAGGATTTAAAAAATGTACATTAGCACTTTAATATTATTTCATAGAAATACATTACACGTTATATAAATAAATATAAAATAATGCGATTTATGTATTAACACAGGTTATTGATGTGCATTTGGTCGAATAATATACTCAAAACCAAGGATGGATTGATGTAAATGGTAAAGGTATTTGAAGCGGGAAATAAAATTGAAGCCTTCGCTTGAAATATAAAAGCAATAATTGCATATATATACTACATAGATACATAAAAAATATAGTAGAAAAATTTACATACAGAATTTACAGAATTTATTATAATGAGTACGGAAAAAAGGTCCGGTTTTTTTAAAACCTTAAAATGATTATAAAATCTTGTTTTAAATTTTTGAATAAATTAGTAAATACATAATTCTTTCTAATGTCGAATCTTCTCTATACAGAACCAAAAAGCGGACGGCCACTTAACCCACTTCGTGATAAAAATGGCCCTGTTCATGGTCAACTTAAAATAACATTAGAAATAAATAAATTACAAATATCTAACATCATTTTCAATACACAATAGATACAGTTGAAGTGCATAATAATTTGGCAATTAGGCTATAATTGTCAAAACGACTCTTTCGATTTACTTTTTTTTTATCTCAAATATCGTATAAACACTGTATTAAAAGCACATAAATAATACCGACGACGTGAAAAAAGGAATATATATATATATATATATATATATATATATATATATATATATATATATATATATATATATATATATATATAATTTGATTTTGACACATTTCCATTCTGGTAAACCGAATCTTCTTTGGATAAAACCCACGCAGCGTGTATAATGTAATAAAAATCGATTTGCATTCTCATGTACGCAAAGCACCATCTTCGAATCTTCGGAACGAATCGACGGAAAACCGTTCATCATCATCGTGACAGGGCCAGATTGAAATATTTTAAAGACTATAATATATACTAGAATACAAATTATCATTTAATATAAAATGTACGAATACGCGAAAAATACATTAATATCCAATATAAATAATGGAATTAAAACTTTTAAACTTTATATTTCAGGACATTGACTACAAGCTGCTTACAACATTTAATAGTCAATTATTTATACATTTAAATACGCAATTTTACAAAAACAAAAATTTGATATGTTTATTAATGATATTTAAAATTAAATTTTGAGTAGAAACTCACTGGTAGTTGAGAAAACATTCCAAAACTATACAAACTTTTAGATGATACTTTACGTTAACAAAATAAATCACATTTCTAATTCAAGATCATATTAAATGCATATTAAAAAAGAGAAAATCAACTAGAATATCATATAACTATTTATTTATTAATAAAATAAAATCGTATTTTATTATTAACTAGTGTCGTAATTAATTTATATTATAAAATACGCATGTGCTTGCACACACTCATATATATGTGTCGTTCTTAAAAATTAAGAAAGAACAAATGATTTTACAACATATCATTATCCCCAATGCTATACACAAAACTGTATAAAAATATATATACATTAAAAACACCCACTACCCAATTTCCATTTTTAAGTGAACGATTATTTACACAACAAATTGATAACGTAGAACAATTTATTATTTAAAACTCAAAACTTTTATTTTAAAGTAAATTCGACTCTGCTTCAAAATGCTCAAACGTCGATTATTATTTTTAGAAACTAATAGAAAAATATAACATCGTTTACATATAAAACGTGATTTAAATGAGAGAAAACAAAAATTGAACAGATTAATTAACCATAGGTACCGTACGAAATCGCAAAACTTCTATTATCCACTAACGTTCCAGATTTTTAATCATCTGTAACGAAAACATAATACCGACAACGTCTGCAATAGATTACTCAAAAGAAGAAACAATAAATTGGCAACGGTATAGCTTAAATAGTAAAACAATTTGTTTTTTTTAATATATAAACAATCTACAAACTTGTATATGTGTATGTTCTAGACCGCAAATAATTATGCCGATATAATTATTTCGTAATTATGACCAATAACATAAAGAGTATTCTTAAAATTGTTATGCTTTCGGATATTTTGTGGTATATTATCGGTGAACTTCAAAAGATCCCAAAAACTCATTCCATTCTTTCAAATTCCAAAGTCTCCTTACAAAAATCATAAAGTTAAACTTTATATAAAATCAAGATTACATTCTTAAATTCCAAAGAACTGAAATTCGACAAGATTAAGCGGTTAAGATTTCTAATGCACAGTTTCAAGCTATATAATAAAAAAAATCCAAATTCAATGAAATCAAAAATAACTTATACAAAGTATTTATAACGAAAAAATAAACATTTATAATAGAAAAAAGAATACTATATAATAAAAAAACATTTTGAAAGTTACACACATAAAAGTTAAATGATAAAGATGTTACTCTTAAATTGATTTTAAATAAATTAAATATTACTTTTATTTCCAGTCCGATTTTGAAATCATATTTAATATATTATATTAAAATAAAATTTTAAACTTGTATCTTAATATATAGGTAAACTGTAAAACAATATTATTATAAATCTTTGATCAACATTGGAAACTATTTTTATAAAGCATTTATAATACTGAATAAAAATTTTGAAAAAGCGGACGCGATCAACCAAAAATGGCTTCGTGATCGACCATATCTGATAAATTATAATTAACATTTATTGATCCCTACAGATTGACATGAATTATTGTGGATATTCTTAAAATATTCGTATACACATAAACGACACACTATTAAGACACCTTTTAAATATAAAAATTGCTAAAAAAAAATTGTTTTAAAAATATTGGTCTAAAATCAAATGGACGATTAAAAATATGATAATAAATTATATTTATCACAACAATAAAATTAAGAATAAATGAGAAATACTTAAATTACAAAATAACGTGAAAAGAAAGTTTATTAATATTATGTTAAGTGTAAAATATTAAACTTCAATATATATATAAATTAAATAAAAAATCAGCTACGAAACTTTTTTATTTCAAAACAATCAAGTACACCAACATCATGAAATCCTTTAAAGGATTTAACTAAAAATTTTAAAATTTCAAAATTCAATTTTTTTATATTGAAACAACGTAAAATTGAAAACAAAATTTTAAACACATTTAAAATAAATACAGTAATATTAAAATAAGACTACATATTGCAAATTTAATATTATTTGGCTGCGTTATTATATAGCGATTCGAAGGCAGCATGACAACAAATTGAACACAAAAGTTAAAAAAAAGTAAAAAGTAGGGCTCCAGATTTAATATGACGATGTTTCGTACTAAAATATTATGAAATACACTCTATATAAAATACCGGGCACATTAGGTAGGTGAGGCCTACTCAGACCAGTGATACTCAACAGTTTCGATCGCCACCCACCTAAACGTGGAAAATGTGGGTCGCAATATACCTAGCACAAATTCATAATACACGCACGCATTATTGATTACAACCTAATTATACTAAAAATATAATGAAAAATAAATAATTTGATATTAAATAGAAATATATTAGCAATTAATCAAAAATTAATCCAATGCCGATTTGTTAATATAATATATAAATTTGTATTATTCTAATTCAATGTCAATGACATGTGCACTTTAAATATGGACGTAATTCATTGTTTCAGTATAAAAAAATTGAATATTTATTAAAATATTTTTTTTCAGATCAAAATTTATCCAACTCAACATGGAATCATAATAAACAATATTCACCATACAAAACCAATGAAAATCATCAGATAATAAACTAATTACCTGTAAAAAAATCACGTTATATTGCCAACGGCCTGTCAGATGAGTGATTTCGTTAGATATTCAGTATTAGAACTGAAGCGGAAAAACTATCTCAGTATTTCCTTATGCAGAATTAACCTTGTTCATTGACCTGCTTTTATATCAAATAGGATCGTAATGCCAGTGACAAGTTACTGTTTTCGGTATTGTACAATTTTATTGAAATTAGCAACATAAACGGCAATCAGCAGACACAGTAACAAAAGCATTAATCCAATCAAATGCATAATTGACACGCTTGCAAAGTAACTGTTTCAAATACAAAAGGATAAGTAATATATTATAAACAAA
Source organism: Leptonema lineaticorne (assembly GCA_024500535.1). Taxonomy (NCBI): domain Eukaryota; kingdom Metazoa; phylum Arthropoda; class Insecta; order Trichoptera; family Hydropsychidae; genus Leptonema; species Leptonema lineaticorne. The sequence goes on from JANIJI010000001.1 coordinate 7,234,535, forward strand.
TATATATATATATATATATATATATATATATATATATATATATATATATATATATATATATATAACATTAAATGTTAATAAAATATGTAAATAATATAATAAATTACTCATTAATAACAAATAACGTAAAATTTTAATATTGAAAAAAAAAAGGTAAAATATTTATTCATTGGTATGTTGTTAATAACAGAGAAATCAAAGTCAGCAATAAAAACAAGCGTAATTTACATAACTAGAAAAAAATGTTTACCTTTCTTAATGATAGAATCAATAATAATAATTTATATATATATATATATATATATATACATATATATATATATATATATATATATATATATATATATATACATATATATATATATACACACATACATATATATATATATATACATATATATATATATATATATATATATATATATACATATATATATATATATATATATATATATATATATATATATATATATATATATATAATACAAAATATTCACTTCAAAATTAAATGATATTGTCACTTAAAAGACTAAAGTTCTTGTTGTAAAAACATCAAAAATAATTTTGTAAATTAATTCTGATAAATCTATATATATCTAGATAATATTATAAATGAATGTTCATAAAATAGGCAACACACAATCAAAAACAACTGGCAAACAAGATTCTTAACACATTTCCTTGCAATATCCTTTTATAGTAAAACAAAAACGACATTGACGCAACATTGCGTTAAGCAATTTTCAATATTTTCTATTCGCAATTGAAAATAAAAAAATATATTTAATTATAATTTTAATTTGTAATAATAGAAATATTAAAAAATATACGTGAAGAAATGTAATTCGCTTTATACAAAATAGCAAGAATCATATCTATAATAGTAATATATAAATTATATATATATATATATATATATATATATATATATATATATATATATATATATATATGACTTCTATTGTAGTGTATTAATTAAAAAAACAATCCATCATTACAAATTACCGCATTTAATTTAAATGAATGAACTAAAGGTCATTTCCATCGTCAAACCAGAAAAACGATTAACACTTTCTCCCAAATATGAAAAAACATGAAAATCAGTCAATATAAAAAAATCAATCTCAATACGTATAGAAAGAATTGAAGAGGTTAAAAGTCAATATCCTATTATTGTTTAAGTAGTAGTAAGAAAATTTCTAGAGAAACGAACGATTTAACTTTCAGTTTCGAAGTAATCGTAAATTAAAGTAGTGAATGGGACTCGCCATTTTCAAATATATTATACAAACAATAATACATTTCTTTAAAGGATATAAATTTCTAAGATAAAAAATTTCAAACCTAAGATACGCAAAATTTGACCTTCGAAGGTTACGAAGATAGTTCACAAATTTAAACTCATAAATTTCATAATTTTTAACGACCCTCGCAGAACTAAAATACAATAAAAACCAAAACCGACGATAAGTATTACGAATTAAAACGAAAAATTAATAAATTCGTTAATTTAGATAACGTTATGTTTAAAAACGTTCTATCTGTAATCGTTAAGAAATACTAGAATAAAAGAAAAGAACAAATCGGGACACGCAAGTTATCGTTTGTGCATATATCGTTTTGCAGGTGTAATGCAGATTAATTTACATAATCCCAAAACGCAATGCCGCAAATTCAAGGGTCGAGTAGATCATAAAAAAAACTAGACACCACTGTCAACTTAGGTTCATATTATAAATGAATAAGAAATAAAGATTTCCAATCTTTACTCGCTTTTCTAACAAAGTTTTTAGACTCGTTACTCGGTGAATTGTAAACGTTCATTTACAAAATAGGAAATAGAGATATGACATGAATATTGTATACTCCGTGGGCAATTTATATGTATATATTTGTAAAAAAAAAAAAAAAAAAACGAAATCTATATAATATACTTATATATTTATAATTCTCGATGATAGGTGAAAACGATTCAAGAATATATTGAAAAAAAGTTATTAATTCAAAAATCTCGTAGTTGGATCATTTAAAAAAACTATTGGGATTCATCGGAGAAAACCATTAAAGAAATCGTTCTCGTTAGCGAACGTTATAAATGCAATAATGAATGACGTTCGAGGAATCGAAGACGACGACGTCCGTGAAAAGGGAACGAACGCGAAGTATCGGAAGAGCGAGCGCGCAAGCGAGAACGCGCAGGAGACGATGAGCCGGGGGAACGTCGGGAGCGGTCTCACCTGTCGGCTGTCATACGAGTCGGCGGCGTGCATCTCGCGACGGCGTTGCGCCCACCGCGCGGGGGGCGGAGCGCCTTCTCGGGAAGCGAAGACGCGCGGGGGAGCGAAGAGGGCGCGCGGGGGCGTCGCGCAAACCCACAGCGCGATGCCGGCGCGCCCCGACACTGAACGCCCGACGACACCGAACTAAACACTGCCGACAACCTGACCGACGCTCGCCACACCTTTGCGTTCGCGAACCCGCCTCCGATTATTTTCAATATTTTTTATTTTACAGTATAAAATAATATTTATATTATAAAATAAAAAATATTTTTTCGAAAATTTTTAAATATCCAATTATTTTTAGACTTTATATTTACCTTCAGAATTATTTTCCATTTGGAAAAATAAATCATTTACATAATTTGCAAATAAAATTATTATTTAAAGTATGGCGATTCGATCTTCACTTTTTTTATCTCATATAAAAAAAACTTTTATTAAGCGATTATTAAGAATTTATTATTTACTCCCTTTGCGGTAATTATTAATTTTTTTTATATAATAACTACCGCTTTCAATTTTTATTCATATATATATATATATATATATATATATATATATATATATATATATATATATATATAAGTTATAATATTCAATATGTAAAAATTTTATTAATTATTTTATATTTAATTTTGTCTTATTCTTTTCTATATTAACAAAACGGATTAAACTACATTTTAGAAAATCAATATAACTGTAATCGGATATCCGAAAATTCATTTATTTTTTATCTATTATATTTAATAAAATAAATGGATTACGGTCGCGATCGAACGCGCTATTGTAACTGTCAGAAACTGTCAAGCGTCACCGGCGTTGAGCGGGATGCCTCGCGGTCGCAGCCGCAGTCGCAGCAAAAGCGCCAGTCGCAGTCGCAGCAGTAGTCGAAGTCGCAAGAAGCGATCTCGACGAAGAAGATCTCGATCTCGGGGTCGCCGTCGCTCACCGTCTCCGCCTTCTTCTCGATCGCGTTCTTACTCTCGGAGCGGATCCAGATCTAGATCCGCGTCGAAATCGAGATCGGGATCTCGATCGCGCTCTTCGTCTCACTCGAGATCCCGTCAACGTCGTCACCACAGAAGACGCTCCCGCGACTCAAAGAGATCCAAAATTTCCGCACCGCCCCCGGTGCCCTCGTCTATTACCCAAAGTAAATTCCGACTACTTTTCCTCAATTTTCGACTATTTCTTATTTTGCATTTATATTATAACAATATTACTTATCATATATTTACTATTTATTGTGAAATCCGTTTTAAAGTTATAAACGTATTCTTTTGTTAGTTCGCTTCCATAAGATGGATTTAGATTGTTATCAATTAATTATAAATCATTGAATGCGCTTAAACTTTATATAACTAGTAATTTCTGAATTATTTTTTTAATATTTCTAATAACGTATGCGTTTTCCACAATTATAACTTAATTATGATAAAAAAAAACAATGAATTCCGATCGCTTAAGAGAGCGCACGTACAGGATATTAATTAAATTTATATAACATATTATTAAACTGATACGCGCGCGTTCGTTTTTTATATTATATTAATTTCTATTTCTATTTTTAAACAGATGAAGCTCGATACGAATCTAATAAACGCAACGCAGACGATACAGAGAGTAAAATTGAAAAAGCGATAAAAGCCGCCGAAGCAGCAGGTTTAACGATGTGTAAATTACCTTCTTACGAACAAAAAGATGTACACGTCAAAGAAGATATGCCCACAATTCATGATAGAAACGTTTTGGACGAACTGAATATTGACTCTTTTGCTCCGAAACAGTTCGTATCTAGTAGATCTAAAAAGGTTCCCGAAAACATTGTGATAGATTTAGACGCCGGAACCGTTAAAGTACCCGATGTGGAATTGCCACCTGTGGAATCTCTCTTTCATCCCGATGTAAGTGTTTCTCGTTGTAGTTTATTTAAATGTGAAATAGTACCATATCCAACATCAAAAATTCTAAGTAATCTAATCTTGAAATTTAGAAAATAGCATAAAATTATTTTTTTTCTTTGCAGCTTTTCCCCAATGAAAAAATACGAATGGAAAAGTGGGTAAAGAAAATGTTTCAATTTAGACAAAAAGCGTTAAGAGGAGATATATAATAAAATAATTATGTTACGTATTAATAACAGCATACATTTACATACTATCATTATAATATAATTTGTTGTAAAATTAACAATAAATCAAAGATTAAGATTACTTTTCTGTAATTTTGATGTTGGCGAATTCCTTTTTCTGCATTGGCACTGTAGTACAAATAAAAATCACAAAATAAGTTAAACTATGTATTACATTATCGATAATAGAATAACAACTATGTACACTTTTAGATATACATATATTATATAACTACAATTTATTCACCGACATTCGTTTTGTAAGCGGGAAATATTTATTAAACTACATTAACAGTCATTTTCATCCACTGTGACCAGTATTACTTTGTTAAATATAATTTTATAAACTATACCGAAGATTCGTTTATTTTATATTGTACATAGATAAATTCTTACAAACGTATAAACGCGTACATTCCCAAATTATTTATTTAATATTTCACATAAAATGAAACGATGAAATCATTTTAAATTCTGTAACCGTCTTATTTGTATCACGTAAAATATATATATAAACTCATATATAATTATGACATTTTATAGATCGATACATTACAAATGCGAACAATATTTTTCCCCATATAGAAGTCGGTTAAAACTTGAACATTTATTACAATAAAATAATGTTCGTTAATACGCTTTAAAAGAAAAGAATGTATGCAATTAAATGTATCGTCAATGGGTCACAATGAAGAACTTCTTCTAGCGGCGATAGTGCATTAATGAAGACTTCTTTCGCGCTGCAGTCTGTTGGTGAAAGTGCGCGAGACCAAATTCCACGAATCCATATAACGGTCCATGCACATTGCGACGCACTTCTGTTCGGAAGAGTCGAGCGAAGCTCCCGGTTTGGAAACGCATTTGCGGAAACACTTTTCGCTCATCTTGGTGAGCAACTCCTGAGCGTTGGCCAGCGCGAGCTGCTGTCGCACCTGATCCATCAGCTCATCTCGTTGTGCTCCCGATAAATTATCCATTGCCGAAATTTAGCGTACGTCGAATCACACGAACAAACCTAACCTCCAAATCTCAATCGGCTACGCTCAACCTTCTCTTACCAATTTTTTTCCATCTCTTTCTAAGCAGTTCTACCAACTAACAAATTAATGTCGATTAATAACGCCTTTTTACACTATTTTATTTAATATGTTATTATCAAGAAATATGAAATAAAAAAATTGTCCTGAAAATATATTTTTTTTATACAAATACGCTTCAATATTCATTAACTCATTTTTTTTATACTAGGTATTACATTTTGATATGCATTATTTTATTTTTTTTAATTTGTTTTAATAAAATATTTATATTTTAAAACTTAATTTTTTCAGAATATTTCCAATTTGACCGAAACATTAACACACGAAGAATTAACAGAAATTACAATATCGTCGCTTTGCACGATTATTAAAACTGATAGTTTATTGAAAGATTTGCCTACCGATATTACGTTAGAAGAAATTAATTCGAAGGTAAGAACGACTTTGATTAAAGTAGACGATTTTTTTTGTCTCGTAATTAATTATATTATATTTTAGATCGCAGTGGAACATGGAAAATCTATTACGTTGAAATTGATGCGCGGTGATGATATTCCACTAGATACCATTGTATGTACATTTTTTTAACAAAATGAAGTCACTATTTTTTTCATATTTATAAACATCTCTTTTGCAGATTCCTCAAACTTCAACAATAAGCAATTTAAAAAGAGCTATTAAAAAACATTTTACTATGTATCAAAGTAGATCAAATCAGTATAAAGATGTTAAAATATCTTGGAAGTATATATGGAAAACGTACAATTTATCATGTGCAGGACAACTACTCATTGATGACAACGTATTTATTACGAATTATGGAATATCCAATAAATCTATACTCAATTTTGTTAAAAAGAAACCTAAAATATAATAAATATTAACACAACATACTACCCATGTTTTCGTTAACCTTTTTGAATAATAGCACATTTCCCTTTATATATATATATATATATATATATATATATATATATATATATATATATATATACATATATATATATATATATATATATATATATATATATATATATATATATATATATATATATTTGATATAATGATTTATTACGAAATTCCACTGTCATTACAGTCAGCACACCAATACTCCCAATCAATAATTTTATAAAAATACAAAAATTAAATATAACAAAAGTATAATATTTTGAATTATATCAATATCAATATTACTTATATCAATAATATTAGACACTTCTGAGATAAGTTGAAAATACTATTACTGCATCAGTCATCAATACACATCGTCAATATGTAAGATTTTTTTTCATAATAACAATAAATTAGATTTTTGTCTACCCAATAGCCACCCTCAATGCTACACATTTCTTGTATTATACGGTTGGATTCCTTCGACGTTTTTCTAAAAGTCAAACATCTGATAAAACTCTGGCGGTTACTTGTAATGTTACGACCAAAACGGCCTCATCGCTCTAAAAATGTAACGAGTGTACCGTCCTACCCTTCTTTCCTTCGCCGCCTTTCATACGGTTAACATAGCGCATTAAGCGGTTGTTGACTTCCGGTAACCGTTCATCTAGTCCCTGTCCACATGTACCGCAATACAACTTTCATTTATAAACTTACTATCATCCATAATCCACACAAAACTGTATTATTTGATCAGTGTATAAAAATTTATTTTTAAATAAATCTTCGCAGAGGTCTGAAAGTTGACATTAATTTGCTGGAATTTTTGTCATTACTCCCATACACAAGTACGTTATATTTTTTTAATCAAATCTTTTTATATGAGTATTTTGTTATTTTTCAATCCTTATACAATGGATCACTTTGAATTCGTTGACGAAACTTTAGATAATGAGTACGCTAATAATCTATCTAATATTCCCAGCAATGCAGACGACTGATAGTGATAGTGAAAGTTTGAATCCTTCGAATTTGTCCAGTAACACCAAAGCATCCCATTCTGAGCCGTTTTAAGGACCAACTGGATCGAGAATACCTAACTTCAATAACAATGTTGAAGAGGTGATGAATTCTTTCATTGGCGAAGATATTCTTCAGTTCATAGCCAATGAAAGAAACAGATATCGTCATCCAAATCGTTAAAAATTCAAATCTCCGAAAAAACACTAAGAAATAGATTAATGTGACAGCCAAAAAAAGTAAAAAAAAAAAAGGCTTGTATTACTTATTATTATGTGGAATATTATGGAAGCCGAGAATTAACGATTATTGGACGATCAATCCCATTGATAGAAGCTTTCTTTTTCGAAAATGAACCGCAACAAATTCCATCGAATTTTACAATATTTGCATTTTTCTGATAATTTTAATATACCTGATTTTAACTGTTTATTTAAAATATAGCATTTAATAGATTATTTAAAAAGAAAATTTCGACGTTGAGCAAAACTTTTGTATAGACGAAGATATGATTCCTAGGAAAGGAAGATTAAATTTTAAAGTGTATAATCTTAGTAAGATAATTAAATATGGAATACTAGTCAAGATGTTGTTACGGGTTATATTTTTAGTTTTAAGTTGTAATTCAGGGATTACAAAAAATAAATGAAACAGTGACAAAGTTATTACAAGACAGTGAAAATAAGTAGCATCATGTATGTATGGATAATTTATACAACAGTGTAGAATTCGCAAAAGTATTATTTAAAAAAAAAATTAAAAGTTTGTGGAATAATTTTGGCAAATCAAGGAATAACAGAAAATTTAAATCGGTACCTAAATTATTTTCCAATATATATTAGAAAACCCAGAAATGGTCAAGGAAAGTTGCATTTTATTTAACTAATTGTGCACTTTTTAATTCTTTAGAGTCAACAAAGCGCAACAAATCGAAAGATAAATTTCTGCGAATATTTATTGGAGGTTGCAAAGACTTGGACTTGATGTGAAAATATTGAATTACCCTCAATATCTCGTGATTCTCATTTCCAGCATCACTTAGTTAAAATATCAGAAACAACCGTTTGAAGAATAGTCCAGTCAAAATAGACGTTTTTGATGGTTTTTTTTTTATATAGTGATTTTTTTGAAAATAAATTCTTCATAACGAGGTGAACGAGGATCCGAAAAGTTCCCACCTCCAAAGAAGGAGCTTCCCTTCGAAATTCACAAAAAACCTCCAAAAATTCGACTGTTTTCGAGTTTCAAAAAGTGCCAATGAATGAAATATTGCTTATAAAATTCTACATTTATAATGTTCTATTCATAATTTGAGTAATTGCTATCGGCTTCTTGTAAAAAATACTCGAAAATAGGTCTAAGATGGAACTCTGCCAAAAATTTTCTTTGCGTTGGTTTACCTTAAAATCGATCAATTTTACAGGTGTATTTATATATATATATATATATATATATATATATATATATATATTCCTTTTGAAAAAAATCCTTTTCGTTCTTTTATTGGCCAAGAGAAAGTACTAGTAGCTGTAAAAGAGGTACAAATAAAAACACAGATGGTCAAGTGTGGTCATTCCAAGGCATTTGTTTAAACATGCCCCTAGAAAATACATATTGTCATCTAGGATACAATAAAAGATGAAATAAAACAACAAACTTTAATCCTAAACTTCTTTCAATAATGAAAGAATGAATAATATTTCTAGAATATACTATGAATGACATTGGTATTAATTATTTTTATAATCTTCTGGCAAAATAATTGTTCGTGAAGATAATAGAACTACAACTTACGATACAGCAACTACGTATCCTGTTAAACACTTATTATTTTTAAATAACAAAAAGGGTAAGACAAAATTAATTAATACTAAATGTGTATCTATTGCTCATTCTATTATTTATGCGACAAGACCGCGTTCTTTTATATCAGCGATAATGTTGGATTTTTATGTTGGATAATTTATTTTTATTTTATTTTGATTTTTGATCTTTATGTTGGATAATTTATTTTTATGTTGGATAATTTAGATTTTTTTTCAAGTTACAGTGACGTTTTACTTTTTGAATCATTTACAGTAGCATCTTGGAATCCAAATATTGATAAAAATTCATTTTTTCAATTTGTTTTTGATAATGCTGATTTAAACATTAATGCGGTAATCGTTAAATTAACGTTTCACGCAATGGGTGGGAATAATTGTATTACACCTATGAAAGCTATAACAAATTCTGAAATTTTAAAACTAAAAACAATTCCTGCATTCTCTGAAATCGGCAATTATAGACAAATCTAATTTCAAACCTTTCAACACTCACAAAATAATATTGAACAAATTTATTTTCAAAGTCTCAAATTCTGGTTCTTTCATTTCTTAATAGCTCTCCCTTAGATTTAAATACTGTTTTTTCTGTATTAAACTATGTAGTTGATGAAACGAAAGAATTGGGATGAACATTATGCACTGTTATCTTTGATGAGCTTACTATATTTGTATTTGTACTGAAAATATCGTAATTTCGAATAGTAAATATTCAAATGTAAGTTTAAGATTGGGTGGTTTTCATCTTTTAATGTCATACTTGGGATCGATAGGTTACATTATGGGAAATAGTAGGCTTTCTGATTTGTGATCAACAGTGTGTGCTTTGGCATCAATATCACATATGCTTTCAGATCATGTATACTTACGCGCAATACATTTTCAGAATTTTTAGTTGATGACGCAGATAAAGAGAGCATATTAAAGATATTTTATCAAATGTTATTGAATCACCTCCAACGTTTCGTTCTATTGAAGATGACATCAAAATCAAGAGGCTCCAGGTCAAATTTTCAAAGCTTATAAATGGATTACTATTTAGAGAAAAAACGGCACAGTTATGGCTGCAATATTATGAACTTTTTTCTATTGCCATACGTTTTATAGAAGCAAAGCGTTTGAGAATTGTTGTGTAGCCGATTTTTAATGCAAGTGGTCATTTTCTATATGCAAAATTGTGCCAGCTTTACTTACAAGATACGAAATATCTTCAAAATAAAATGGATTCTACAGAATTTTAAAGATTTACGATTGATAGTTTTTTTCACAATTCGTCAGTCCGATAAGCATTAGTGTGGGGTTTGGTCAGATATGATAATTGAACAAACTTTAATGAAAAATATAAAGAGCTTTGGAGGAATTAGTCGTGGAAGAGGCTTCACAAAGAGTGTTCTAAGTAAATGGATTTTTGGACTCTCTTCAGCATACAATGTATGCAAAAGTATAAAAGAATTCTGCAATACTGAACACTACAATAACATAAAACATTGCGAATTATTATGAATTACGCAATAAAAGGATTAAGAAGATTATGATAAGTTTACTTCATGGTTTAGGAAACATTCTCCATTTATTAATTCAGAAAATTTATTTTCCTTGGCAAGCGGTATTGTTGCTTCTAAAAATATTGATTGTTACAGGGAGAAAGAGATTGGCTTTACTTTAACCTCCATAAATAATTTTGTTAAAATAAAAGAAGATCATATTATTAGAAAGATACGACTCAGTTGTTATAAAAAAATAATTTGTAGTGTTACCTCATCAAAAGATTTACAAAATTCCTTCAAATGTGAGTTGGCCTCAGTTCCACTTTCTCTCTTTGACGAAAGACTTAATAAGAAAGACTAATAAATCATCTTTGTATGAAGTTTTCAATAAAATTCCAGAACAACCTGTGAATTTATACAACTGTACATTCATTGTTGATAGAGGAAACCTAATTCATCTTTGTATTATGGCTAACACATGGAAAATTTGCAGATATTTATAATACATATATTAATTTTATTTATAATCATTATGGACGTGAAGTGGTTTTGATATTTTACATACAACTAAATAGATTTTAAGCAATCTTACTAAAAAGGAAAGATTAATTTTGCAGCAAAATGTAAAAACATGGGAATCAAAACGACTATTTCTGAATAAAATGTTGATTTTTTAATCGTTCAAACTTCTTTTAAGAAGTCTTGGAGATAAACCAGTGGTAATAGTTGGACAAGACATTAATCTTCTTACTCTTCTTATTGCTCTTGTTCTTGATGATAAAGATTAAATTTTTAAAGAACGCACTTGAGAAATCAAAAGTTCGAATATATAGTTCTCGTGCTTTATAAACGTCAAATATTATAAAAAGCCGTAGAAAGACTGTACTATTTGCTCACGCATATATTGATTGTGATACTGCCTCTGCTTTTTTCAGCAAAGAGAAAGTGTAAACGATTAATTTACTCCATTCTAGAAGGAATTTAAATGATATAGACATTTTTAATAATCCTCAATCAACAAATTTACAAATTGCAAATGCTGGAGAACGATTTATATTAGCATTATAGTTATAGAGCAGGATTTACTCTACCTTTTCCTTTGATACCCCCATTAAATTAATTCATTTTGAGGTAAACCGCGCGACGAAAATTTTTGGCCGAGAGGTCCATCTTAGACCTATTTTCGAGTATTTTTTACAAGAAGCCGACAGCAATTACTTAAATTATAAATAGAATATTTTAAATGTAGAATTTTATGAACAATTTTATTCATTGACACTTTCAATCTGAATTATAATTTTTGAAATAAATCGGAAGAACTCGAATTTTTGGAGATTTTTCGTGAATTTTGGACCTCGTTCACCTCATTATGTAGAATTTAATTCATCAAAAACGTCTAATTTGACCGAAGTAGAAGGTGCCCCATGTGTTTTAAAAATAAAATTATAAAAACAACCCTTATCCATTGTAAAAAATACGAATTACCGTTATATTTAGGAATTGTTTTCCTAATTATCACTTGAAATTGTAAAATTCGATAAAATTCTTTGAACGGATTTTTTTTGTTTCTAGTTGGATCGTAAATTGTAGAATATAAATCATTTCAACCTCCAATAAATATTCGCAGAAGTTTAACTTTCGAATTGATCAGCTCGATCGGTCCTTTCATGTTCAGCGCGAGTTACGTAAATGTTTTTCTGATTTTCTTATTTGTATATATTTTGTCTTAGAATGGAAATTTTAGTTACAAATAAATTAATATGTTTGTTTCGTATTTTTCCACACATTTTTTAATTACATTTGTAATATTTTATATCAGAATGTAAATTTTAGTTATAAATAAATCAATATTTTAAATGTATATTTTTTTCCATTTAGTGAATTTCTTCTCTTTTATTATCCAAAAAAAATAGTCAATAAATCAATCGAAAAATTCCGTTCTGATTTTTTTTAATCCTATGAAAAAATGAGGCTAAGTAGAAATTTCAAAAGAAAAATACTCATAACCTGTCAAAGATTAGATGGGAAACTACGTATTCTCCTATACTTGAAAAAAGAATGGTATATTTTTTGTAAAACTTGTGATATAAAAAAATCAACTATGTACTCCCACTAGGAAAATTGAATTGAAAAAAATTAGCTAATCATGAGTAAATCGAATGAAAATAAGTTTATAAAATGCATCAAAATCAATGTAGATAGAGCCTAAAAAAATCTACAGCAAAAAAAAGCTAATTTACCCATAACGTCATAAAATAATTATTTGTGAAATATATAATTTCTTATATTTGAACTAGTTATATAAAAATTTCGTGAATGTAACAATACTAATTAATAATATAAGATGAGAAATGACATCAAAATATTTATTTTGAACATAAATTATTACAATACATATTTGTTTATTGAAATTTCATGAACTTACCAAGCAATATTATTTACAGTTATATGATACGATTTTAATATTCGGTAGATATTTGAATGTTAAGAATAACTCTGTTTAGAAAAATCATGTACCAGCACATTTCGCAATTAATTTTTTTTAGAATTTGGATTAAATTGTTCACTATATAAACTTACTAAATAACGTTTTAACTATACCTATAAATATATCAATTATCACTAATTATAAAATTCTGCACAATTTTCTATTAGTATTTAATTTTTTAGCAAGTTATGATTAGTACTTTATCAATTATTGCTGCTCACCATAAAATAGACTAATCTTACGAAACACGATTCAGATAAAACTTTTGCATAAATTTCACAATAACAAAAAAAATTATATATATTTTTTAAAGTTGTTTCCACTACATATAATCAACAATATATAGTTACATAAAAAATGTGAGTTTATCAAATACCATAAGATAAAAAAATTATAAACGTTTTGTCATAAGTAAAATATAAAACATATAAACTTTAAATGAAGTTCATCTACATTTCAAAATTAAAATAAAATTTATTATAGAGGTTCAAATTCAGGTTGTGGCATAGGCTCAGCTGGTAATGGTTCAAATTCTCCAGTACTATCCATATAGCTGTCCAAACTTTGAGCGCTTGATATTTGTGATGTACTGGATTGGGTTATAACAGACTGCGTTTGTGTTACAGTCATTGTAGTGTTATTATCGGCTACATCCATTTCTTCGTGCTGAACGCGCGGAGTCGCCAATGGTTGCTCATATGCTTCATTTTTTAATTGCTCTAACTCAATCTATAAATTGAAATAATTAATATGATGACCAAGAATTAATGACCAATTTCATGATTCACAACATTAATTACTTGATCGGGTTGTAAAACAGAAGGTGGAGCCAAATCGTCAAGAGATAGTTGTGTATTTAAAACAGAGAGAGGTGCTGTGTATTCACTAATATTCTCGACCTAATTATATAAATTAATAATTTAGATATAAATCATTTCAATTAAAAAAATATATCAATATGTACCTGAGGTTGATTTGCAGTATATTCAGGTTCTTTGTTTCTTTGTAAACCTAAAGAATCCATTACGCCATGTTTAGATGCTGATGCTGAAATTGTATGGGCTTTTGCTTGTTCTTCAGAAGGATAAGCAGTTTGTCGTTCACAAATAGCGAGATGCTGAGCTAATTCATTCCCTAAAACGTAACATGAATAACTTAGATTTTCAGATATAATAAAAAAACCAATAAAATTAATACATAAATAATATGGCTATATCAGATTTCTAAAAATTTCTGTGGGCCCTTTTAGGTTTCTTTAGAGATTTGTATATTTTAAATTTTCCTTTGTTTATTTGAAAACTAAGATATATTTTGGTAAAGATGTGATAATCTTTTTTTTTATTCTTTTACATATAATATTTAGGTTAAAAAATTAGATTAGAAAGTCAAAAAATTGTAAAATCTATTGAAAAAGTTTTTTGATGGAATGCATAAAAAAGTAGGAAAAACCTCTTGTACATATAGATTTCTTACCATCATCAGTAGAAAATAAACATATACAATACATGGTTGCTGGTAATGGCATAACTTGTTGTCCACGAGTTTTATTTTCCGTACATGTTCCAGAATGTTGTAATAATGATTTCCAACAACTAGTTTGAAACGAACATTTGGAGCATCTACATATTCCTCTGGAATGAAAACAAATAATATTATAAAAAATTGTTTCATATAATAATGCAATATTACAAAATTGTTAACATAATAATAATAAATAAAAATGGTATTTATTACAAACAATTCAAAATTTACAATATCACAACTCACAGGAAATGCTTGTTGTCTTCGAATTGTGAGTCACACTCCTTACATAAAAATCCATCAGGAATGCATAGGGTTAAATCGTCAAATACATTAGTAAAAAGATAATTTGTCGAATCTTTAACGGGTAATGTAGCCTTATTCTACAATTTATATATCAAAAATTATATTAAAATATCTAAATAAGTAAAAACGCATATTATATACTAACTTACTTTAGGTTTACATATAAAATAACCATTACCAAAGAAACTTTTTGCAACAGAAACGGTATTATGATTTAATATTTGATGTTCTCTTAAAGATCCTATAGAAATAAATAAATAAAAATTAAAGAAATAATGAATGTAATTTAAGAAAAGGTCTAAAATTTAGACATTACCTAAATGAACAAATTTTAATGTACATCTGTTGCATTTGAATATTGACTGTTTCTCTTGATGTTTTTGTAAGTGTTGCAAAAAGAATTCAATATTTGATTGTAAATCACAACCATCTGAGAAAACCGTTATAACCTATGAAGAAAATTATGTATAAAATATTAACAGAAAATTATTTATATTATTAATTAAAACTATAATATATTAATATAAAATAACCTTTAAACAATAAGGACACTGTACTGATGATGAGTATCGATGAATATTATGAAAATGATCAACACAAAGACGATGACAGGATACTCTATAATCACACAAACCACATGCATATGGAAGCTCTTTTGGCACGTGAGTTTTTTGCATATGACTCGATAAAATAGATACAGAATTAAAACCAATCTATAAAAAGAAAAATAATAATATTTAAAATAACTCCAGAAATTATATACAAATCCTTACTTTCGAGTAACAAATATACTAACCTCGCATAATACACAACAATAAGCTGATGTACCTTCAGATTTTACTTGAACGGGGTGTGCCACTAAAAGATGTTCACTCAAAGCATCATTATTACACAAATACTCCAAACAATACCTACACTGGTATGATTCGTCTTGTAAAGTTTGATTATTAACAGTTAAATGAGAGAACATATGCAGTTGTAAATTTACACTATTATCGAAGTCCATAAAGCATTCAGAACACTAATAATAGAAATAATAGTATTGGTAATTTCGAAATCGCCATTAAAAAAAATCAAAGTAAAAAATTGAATATGTTACCTGAGAGATCATATTGACTTTTGTTGATGTAGTTACATCAACACCAGGTAATTCTCCAAAATAAAAACTCTCTAAGTCAACCATAGGATCCTCTTTAGGTTCTTTCTTAATGCTTATTTTTAACTCTTCTCTATCTTTTCTTTTCTCTTTCTTTGTTTCTTTTTTCTTCTCATCTCTTTTCTTTTCTTCCTTTGATTTTATTTTTTTCTTATCGTCAAAAATTTCTTGCTTTTTAAATCTTTTATCTTTTTTGGAATCCAACTAAAAAATATTGTCATTAAATAACATATTAATCATATTTTTTTAAAATTAAACTGAAAACTAACCAAAATAACATCATCGTCATCATCTGGTTCTATATAATTTACTCTTTTCCTTTTTCTAGTTTCTTTTCCACTTACACCGCGACGTGGTGCTGGTGAAGGTGGTGAAAGAGGTATTGGTGGAGAAGGCAGAGGTGATGATTCTTTTCTTCGTCTTCCTCTTCTTGGCGCTTCTCTAGGTTGAGTATTTTCCATCCAAAGAGATGGAGCAGTTTTAGAAGGCTTAAAATTAGCATATCTCCAATTTCTAAAAGGATTCATTGATATCTTATTAAAACGAACTACCAAGAGATCTTTTGTATCCAATCGTGTTTGTTCTGCTAAATGTAAAACAATATTATCGAAAGCTTGTCCAGGAGACGTTCCATACCACTCTCTCCAAACAAGTTCATCCAAAAATTGTTGAATAATTTGTCGTGACAATAACGATAATGTATTTTGAAACATTCGAGGTACAATTCTTCTAAGATATTCCATAATATTTATGTTACTATATTTTGATGGTTCATTATTCGACACTTGATGCACTGTTTTAAAACCCATATGAAGTAAAGTAGATTTATCAACAGTTAAATCAGTTAATATAATGGAATCAGGATGAACCCATTGGGCTAGAGGTTCTAAGATTTTTTGAAATCTTTTTTTATAATTCCTTTCACCATCAGCTAAAGGTTCTACTGCACGCAACCGAACCTATAATTTATAAGTAAATAAAAATGCAAATCTTTCCAAAATAGATACATAAAAATTACATACCAATTTAGCTTCTGAATCTAAAATACCGAGAACCTCAACTTTAACTTGTCTTTGTAATCCATCATGACTTGTAGTGCCAAGAGAAATAACTCCAACTTCAATTCGTCGCCCAGCACCACCCATAATAGTCATATGATGATGAAGTGCGGCTGTGCAAGCAGCTCGTAACCATGTAAATAATCCTTTTACGTATAAATTATCAACTTTTACCCACTGCACAACATTCTGAACATTTGTTTGACAAGCCCAATGATATATCAGTTTTAATAATATACTAGGAGGGTGTATAGCTCCTTCAAAAAGGGAACCAGAAAAGACAGACACGAAACGAGCTGGACAACATTCCGATATCCAAACGTAACCACCGGAATATGGAAATTTAGAAGCGTCTGAATACATTCCTAAAATCAAATAAAAAGTTTTATGTTAGATAATTGTTATATAATTGGAATTAAAATTTAGATAAAAAAGCATACAAACCTAATTTCAACTTATTTCCAACATGGATTGCACAAAACTGTTCTGAACGTATTAGGCCTTGTTGTATCAACCATTCAGTAAATTTAGTAGGAGTATGCATTAAAACAGATTTCACTTTACTGTCTAATGCTGCACGATCTGAATTATTTGTACCTTCTCTAGTTCGTAAATAAGGTCGTACAACGACGACCAAAGATGGAAAAGTTTTACCTGAAAAATTAACAGAGGCTTCAATTTTTTCTGAAAAAGAAAAATAAAATAAAAAAATAACACATCCACACTATTTAAAGCATTCACAGTACCTTGTAACTTATTGAAAGATACTTCGCGAGAATCTGGAGCGTTTTTAGAATCATCTTTCGTTAAATCAACTACAGCATTTTTATTAGATCCCGTAGCTAAACCTCCTATAGCAGTAGCTTCAGAAGGTCGAACACCACTCGACACACTTTGAACATCTAAAACAAAGCCCATATAATATAATAAATTACACAAAATAATCTAAAACAAAGCTCATGTAATGTAATATAATACTTGTAGGTGGAGCAGGTGAAAAGGTTTTAATACTCTTTTCTTTCAAATTTTTGTGTTTTTTGCCTTCTTTATGTTTTGGTTCGGGTGATGGTGGGGAAGGAGGAGGTATATATTTTGGTTCTTTTTCTTTTTCCTTCTCTTTTTTGCCTGCAACAATAAAAACCAACTCAAATTTTACAATAAGAAAAAAATGAAACATAAATTTTAACAATTAATTTAATTCGCCTATACCTTTTTTTCTGCCATATTCCTTTTTTGATGACAGCAAATGAGAATTTTGTGCAGTTAATTCATTTAAAGCCGTTGACCTAAAATATTCATAATTTAAAATCTCATTATGTAAAAAAAATTCACTTTTAATTTCAAATTTTGAAGTAAAAAAATTATATTTATCAATATTTTATAAAACATGAAATATTTCAAATATTTTTAACATTTGACAATTATTCTTTTTAACATAATAAAACAAATACCTCCCAACAACAGTACAAGCGGAACATTCTTCCCCAGAATATACGACTTCACCTCCGGTTTCTTTAACGAGTGCACTTAGTTTGTTTTTAATCGCATTATGTTCTTGATCTGCTTTTTCGTATGCTTCTAATTGTGCGGGACTTAAATCTTCTTCCCAACATTCTAATTGTAATGTAGGTTCATCGGGTCCAAAATAAGTTCGAGCAGTAAACGTAGGTTGTTCAATTACATTTGTAACCTATGCAAATTATGTAAAATTTTATGAAATATGTAACGTGAAATTTTAAAATAAAATAAACTAAGGGACCTCTTTTTGGATTTTAAATGCTGATTAAATTAATATGATTCGATATTTTTACAAAATGTTAGCAATTTTTTTAATGCAAAAATTCGAAGGAAAGTTTGTAGAACTTCAGAAAAGTAGTACAACAGTATAGAATGAAGCACAAATAAATAAGGCGGCTATTACTATTACGACGGTAAAAAAAACGGCATAATATCTAACCTATACAAGAAATCAAAAATAAAGATATTGAAAACGGGTGCAAAACAAAATGTATAATCGAAGATTAAAAAAGTACGTTTTGTCCAATAAAAAATAATCTGAAATTAAATAGATCGGCGCGAAAATTAAACGACGTTTGACAGTTGCGACAATAGCGAAATCTAATACAAGAAAACTAATAGATGCACCTCTTTCTCGCGCCGAGAACGCTTCAGTTTCATTGCATCGAAACGACGCCGTCGCACTTTACTTCAACACAAAACAGTCAAAAACTTTCGACGGGAAACGGATAGTCACAAACGCCGGGAAAACGACGCCAAGGCGCGCGCAGTGCAGCCAACGCCCCGATCAGATATACTATATTCTATCAAATATATGATACAGATTTGCATTAAACGTCACTAAATACGACCATTAATATATTCCAAACTGACAAGATAGCTGACTTTCTTTATTTGAATTTTATGTTTCACATAATTCTTTAGGAATGCGAATGATAATCATATTTTAAAAAATATTTTTTCCATTTATATTGACCATTTTCTGACTATTAATGTCAATAAGAAACTAAAACGGAGTTTTTGGATGCCATGTTTTATTTTAGTGAAGTGTTTTAATTATGGATCTTGTTGGTAAAAAAAAATATAACACCGTATTTGAAAATATAACCCACTCACATTTTATTATACTCATATATCATTTATATGTTGCAGTTACCTTCAAATTTATAAAATTGAAGATTAAAAAATAACGACTGTACTATATAGATGTTTTTTGAGAGGCAAATATAGAAAACAATTCATTACACGATAGGAAAAATACTTCAATACATATTAAGGTTGGTTTTAAAAATTAAAGAAAATGATAGTTATTAATATTTATTTTCATCAGAAAACTTCAATATATATATATATATATATATATATATATATATATATATATATATATATATAAACTTTATAAAATAAAAAATATATTTCCAACAAAATATTGCAATTCAATAGTATATTGTGACATTATTCACTTTAAATACATAAAAAAGAGAATATATATTATTTCTTTTTATCCTTCAAGTACTTCTTATTGATTAAAAAATTATACTGATAATATGGAATGGAGTGGCAAGTCAGACATAAATTCCAACCCAGAGGAGTAAAAACTGAATACCAAAGCCAGAAAATATTGCAGCAACTAATGCGACTAATAATTCTTTAAATATATCTCTTGATAATTTTGTAGCTGTCACTTCGTAGACGAAAAACCATGCTGTGAAGAAAACTCCTATTGAAAGTAATAACAATGCAAGGTGTGGAAACACTGCTGGATTTACTGGTGAAACATATCTCGACATAGACTCTAATTCCAACTGAAATTCAAAAAAAAAAACAAATTTTACAAAATATCCAAATATTTATGAATATATCTTTTAAATAATTTAACATAGATAGTACTAATATTTGATAACTATTTCATTTAAAACAAAAATATATTGATTTCGTACAAAAATGTATAAATTGAGAACGTTCAGTATAAAGAAAGACAATTAATATAGTTCTGGTAATGTGTTCTTAAGGATCCTTTTTCCAATATAAATAATTAAAGTTATTCGATTTCAGAATTGTTTTAGTTAAATGGTGCAATCGATAAGTTTAAAAAAAAAGTGAAAAAAAAAACACGATCTTATAAGTATTGAAGATAACCTAAATAATTCGTAATATAAATGGGGCAATATAAAAATATTACATAAACATTAGTATTTTAGCGACTTTTTTAACTAAAAATAACAATATCAGAATAATATTGAATAAATACCGCCATTTCGATAACTCCAACTTATCGTCGTGACACGCCGGCACCTGACGTATTTCTAAAGCGTGCTAATAACATAAAAAATTCCAACCATAAATTATTAATTAAGAAAATATGGTATTGTAATAATTTTAAAAGAAAAATTATTACAATATCATATAATATAAATTTATATAAAATCAATAGTAACAGCAACAGTTGTTATAGCTTTAGCTATACCATCTATTTTTTAGAGATATCCGATATTTACATGGAAGTGTTGAAAAAATATTTTATGCGATTTCGGTATGAATTAATTCAGTTATAAATGATAATTTAAAAATTGTTGAATCAAAAATATGTTACAAACCTCTGACGTTACCTTGGAATACTATCAAATAGAAATCTTATTGAAAAAAAAATAGGATAACATAAATATCTTTAATTTTATGTACGAAAAATGAAAAATATGGAAAATTTATTCCGAATCAGTATTAATCATAAGCTATATTTATCATAAGAATAAAGGTTGAATTTATATGTAATGAGTATAAATTTTATTTACGAAATATGAAAAATATTAAATTAATAATAATTTTCAAATATTCGATGCTTTTATATAATCATTGTGTCAAGCCATAAGCTCCTGAATATCCAATTGTTGATGGGCAATACTAAAATTTGCGGTATTTTTTTTTTGTTTTTGCTTAAGAACTTAAGAAAAAAATCGCAATTGATTTTTTTATAAATTAACTTATTGTTTTCTTTTCAAATATATTTTATTGCTATATAGTAAAATTAATAATATATATTTATCATTATAATAAAACATTACGATACCTTTTGATTTACATTGAAATCAAGTATGAGACTTATGTTTACAAACTGAATAATTGTGCATTAATAGAAATAATTTCAAATTATTATACATTTATCATATTTTAAGGATGTATTTAACATAATAAGTGACTAAAACAATAATTAGAACCTAGAATATATTATAGCTAATAATGAGATTAAAAAGTTTGGACATGATGTCCACATATGGGTGTAATATCCGATCATGATATTGACTCAGTAGTGACAAATGTGTGCAAAGGATTTTAAATGTATTTTAAGAACTTTATTTTGTGTGTGAATTATGTGGAATAATAGATGAGTAGTCTAAATTTAAAATTTAGAAATTTTAAATGACATAAAATTACATTTTTGTTAGTTTTGTACTACAAAAATGGAAACAATAATGAATACAGCTATTTCTTTTTTTTATTTTTAAGTTGGTCATCATGAAGACTATTAAACACATATGATTTTATCAACAGTCGTTGTCATTGTGACAGCTATAATTTAATAAAGTACGATGTGCTATTCCTAATCAAATTAATTACAAATAAATTAATATGGAGCAACCATATATTATCTTTGAAGAACCTGTCTTGAGGATACCAAAAATATTAAACTTTCCTTTATTAAATTTCAATAACATTGATAGTTATTTTATGAAAGACTGTGTAAACAATTTGGATATCTATAGATGTAGTTTGTGCCCATATATTTCACTTGAATATGAAAATATTAAAATTCATATACAAACTTTGCATATAGAAAAATATTTTAAATGTGACGAAGAATTCGTATCAAGTGTATTAATATGTCCTGGGTGTTTGGAGTATTTTCAAAGTGTGAATACTTTAAAAAAACATTTACACGATCATCATCAAATGTCTATACAAGATATAAGTAAATTAGTATTACATATACGATGTAATGAAAAGTACGAATCTCATAATAACCGGAATAATAATTCAACTATTAAAATTAGATCTGAATTCGACATTATAAATTTGGAAAATGAAGTCATCAGTGAACTATCAGTACCCTATAGTGTTGATAATGGGTGTTCTAATATAAATAATGATTCTAATGTTATTTTATTAAATAACGATGAAAATGTCATTCAGAATGCGAACTGCTCTAAACCAATAGAAATGTCAAAATTACAAGAAATAACAAGTGAAACAACTGAAAAATTTGGTTATATTTGTGGTATACAAAATTGCCAAGTAAAACTGTTATCGATGAAAAATATCTCTTACCATAAATCTTGCCATTTTAATAATTCAAATGAACTGCATTGTCCTGAATGTAAATTAACTTTTATATCCACTGAATCATTGCATGTACATTTATGGAATCAACATAAAATAGATATGGAAATGCACAGTTGTGATATGTGCCCATATAAAACATGCAGTTTATATCGTTTAAATAATATTCACAAAAAAATTCATTCTAAAGATAAAAACTATGTATGCGACACGTGCAGTAAATCTTTTAAAAATTCTAAACAATTAGCAAATCATAGATCTATTCACAAGAGAGATGCAAATAAATATGTGTGCAAGATTTGTAAACGGGCATTAAGCACAAGTACTTTATTATCAGTGCATATGAAAGCTGTTCATGAAAAAATAAAGTTATTCAATTGTAAACATTGTAAATACTCTGCTAGTGCGAAAAGTTCATTGACTCTTCATATGCGACAACATACAGGTAGTGTTAATATTGATTATTATGAGTATAGATATTAATTATTGGTTTATTTATTTTAGATAAATTTTTTTATCATATTTATATTATTATCAATTATTTTTATTTTTTTCATTTCGATTTTAGGTGAAAAACCATATAAATGTGAAGAATGCGATTTTAAGTCATCTAACAATAGTTCATTGAAGCGTCATATTATGAGACATTCACTTCAAAAGCGGTATAAGTGTGACCACTGCTCTTACACTTGTATACAGGCTTCGTCGATTAAAATTCACATAAAATCCAAACATCCTGGTATCAAAACCGATCTGCTACATTCTTGCCCTCACTGTTCTTACACTACTGTAAACAAATCAAATTACGCAGCTCATTTGTTTTTACATGAAAATTCTGACAAAATTTCTACTAATGATGAATATAATGAATGTAATGACAATTCGTCCAATCATAATGTCGTCATGAACAATGCCGAGATAGATAAAAAAGGCAAAGAAATATTAAATAATAAAAAGGAAAATATAGATTATTTAAAAGTACCAGAAAAATTACACACCGAAGAAGTAGACGAAATACTTATCGATCTCAGCGATTCTAATGAATTTCAAGACGTTTATAATATTAAAACTAATAAATCTACTTCTTCGATAAGTAATCCAAATATATTTGTTAAAAATATGACAGACTTAACAAATTCGTCTCAAGTTACACTTTTACAACCCTTCAGTTCCTTTACTTCAAACGATTATGAAAACGATTCGTCCAATTGTTTATTATTTAATAACAAAATTTCAAATTTTTTATTGGACGAATCCAAATTTAGCAATAGCGTTGACAATATAATAATCGATGACAATTTTTACAACGAATTTGAAAACAATACTTTGAATAATTCAGATTTAACGTCGAAAGAAATGATCTCAAATTCGGTTAATAGTACTAGAAAGAAACCCAAGATATCCGTGAAAAGTAATTTGATATTGAAAGAACCTCACAAAATGTATTTTACTATCGATCAACTCTCTCAGAATTCAACTAGTATCAGTATTATGAAAAACCGCAACAATATTGCAACATCAACGTATGAAATTAAACCGATGGATAAAATAAAAGTTGTAGAAGATTATATTATTCCCGTGAAGTCAAATTTCGTTAACGTCGCATCGAATTCAGAAGATAATATGAAATAATAAAGGTGTTTTTTTTTAAGCGCGTACATTTTCTAACGTATTCCAGATGGAAAATAATGAACTATCGATATGTGAAACGTGCGGATGGAAATATATGTAAATAAATATTTTTATTTATTTTT
The DNA here is from genome assembly GCA_024500535.1 of Leptonema lineaticorne. Lineage (NCBI taxonomy): Eukaryota > Metazoa > Arthropoda > Insecta > Trichoptera > Hydropsychidae > Leptonema > Leptonema lineaticorne. Next base: position 7,259,345 of record JANIJI010000001.1, read on the forward strand.
AAAATATTTTTTTATTTTATTTTAAACGCGGCCCGCATATCGAAACAATTAAAAAACATTTTAATGATGTTTTATGAAATTATTTTTTTTACATATAAATCTTCAAAAATTCTCGAGCGCTACTTTTAAATATATATGTGCGCGCATATATTTCGACGTATCGTTTAATGCTTTTTTTTTAATTACGTATTAGGAAAATCATATTTGAAATTAAAGTATTGTCGATACCTATTTTCAACGGAAAAGCAATATAACTATAAATGCAATTATAATTTTATTCTTTTTGTATTAAAAAGTGTTACATTATAAATCGATGAAAAAATAAATAGAAAAATATAGACGATCTGACGATTTATTGTTCTTTTGTAGTATTTTTACAAAAAAATTAATCCTTCCTATTCGAAACCGCGATTGAGAAGTATTTTTTTTTAAATCGTTTGCAACATAATGTTGGAGAATAATGATATATATAATTTGTCGTGTTTTGAAATATATGAAAACAAAATTGAGATCGTCACTGGCGGCGAAAGTTTCAATTTTAAGGCCAAAATGCGGGGGGGGCGTCAATGGTCGTAAAGAGGCCGGTCGTCGGTGCGCCGTGTGTCGGGCGCCGGGCCGGCGTCGTTGGCCGTTCGCCGTCGTTCGCCCGTCGTCCGTCTCTCGTTCGTCGGCGGACGTCGACGGACGTCGACTCCAGATGGAGCCGGCCAAGTCGCCCCGTCCGGAGATCGGCGACGCGTCTCCGCGCCGGTCGGCGAACAGCAGCCGCACCAATTCGGCCTGCAGCTCCGTGGCTGACGTCGACAAACCGCTCAACTCGGAATCTCTGTCGGCGGGAGACGCCTCGCGAAGGGCCCTCGCCAGGAAGGACCTCAAGGAGTCGAGGACTCCTCCCGCGAGGAAAGCGCGCCGCGTCCGCTTTTTCCGCAACGGGGACAAGTTTCATTCCGGGTGTGTCGTGCCCGTTCTCACCGAGAGATACAGGTAATTCACCGCAGTCTTAAGTCTTACAATTGTGCAAATTTTAAACGTAAAACCCAGGATATCGAGCCGTCGACATTTTTTCCTTAAGATCATTAGTAACATAGTGCAAAATTCCTATTAAAAAACGCGTTATTTTTAGTCACTCGTTTCCAGAATTTACCGGACATCTGGTAAAAACCGTCGAAAATTTACACTTGTCGCCGTCGATGAGTCATTTTATTCGTAAGCAGTGTATTATCGCATTCTTTTCGAACGTTTTCTTTTTTTAAGTATATTGATAAATAAAAACGAACGTTTAACGTATTAATACGCGCGTACGATAATTTATGTATTTTCATTTTATTATAATTCTGCACGGAAAGTAATTTTGAAACTATACGTTTACCAAAAGTATTATATATTGTCAATTTTTACCGCGTCTACCAAGTTTAATTTTTTGAAATGTTTATACGCGTTCGACTATATTAAAAATTTTCCTATTCGATTACAATAATATATATATAATATATATATATATATATATATATATATATATATATATATATATGTATATATATATATATATATATATATATATATATTGAATTTGAATAATTTTATTGACAACGTGATTGTTTTTTTTTAATTTTTCAACGTTTTTTTCATAAATACTTTTTTTATCTCTTATCGGATAATCTGTTAAAAAATCGCTTTTACTTTTTTATATTTTAAACGTTTCTTTACCCGGAATTTACGTTCACTCTTTTCTTCAAAATAAATTAATTCCGTTTAAAACTTTTTATTCGTAAACATGACGGAAATATTTTTATATGTCGTTTATTTTTATATTTTCTTTAGAACTTTCGACAGCCTCACCGCAGATCTTACCCGTATCCTAGCAGATAACGTGACATTACCGAACGGCGTACGCACTATATATTCTTTGGACGGAAAAAAGGTAAAAAATTGCCATTTCTTTATTTTTTTAATATACTAATGTTAAATTAGTGACGGTTAATCAAATAAATTATTTAGTTATTCCAATTTAGTCGGTGAAAGTGTTAACTCATCGTTTGACCCGGTTTTAAACATTTCTTCGCTAAACAATAGTTTCCAATTTAAATATTTTATAGACGTATGCGTTCCGCTCGCGTGTTCTATTAATTCGTCAATATTTTCACTTTTCTCTCGCTTTTTGTTTTTAGATTTTGAAGCTCGAAGATTTGGAAGATGGTAAATCATACGTTTGCTCGGGTAAAGGAGAAACGTTTAAAAAATTGGATTATAATGCTCAAACTTCTTTAAAACTCAACACTCCCGATTCTAATAATAGTTCGCTTAATACCACTCTAAAAACGCCTAACAACAGGCTTTCGAGATTATTTAACGATAGTGGTTCTCCATATGGACCCACAGGGAATGGTACGACAGGTAGAATTATTTCCAATGAAATCTCTGTTGTTAGGCCTCGAATTGTTACAATAATTAGAAATGGAATTAAGCCAAGAAAGGTGTGTATCTGAAAATTTTTTTGTGTAATAAAACTTTTCCAATATTATGTTAAATATATATATGATACCTATGATAACTTTATTACGCCTTTGATAAATTACTAGTATTGAATCAATGTGTTGAAAATTTTAAATTCAAATAAAATATTATTTATTTCCATTTATTTTTAATAGAAAACTCGTCTTTTGAAAATTTACAGTATTGTTTTAATTGATACCCAAATTTTTGATTACATTAGCAATTTAGTATTAAAAAAAGTTGATTAATAACTGGTATTTTATATAAAGAAATTAAACAAGGCTTTTATTGTCATTTTATTTCTGATTTGGTTAAAAAAATAAGATATATTAAATAATTAACAAATAATATAAAAAAATTTCATTATGTTCACCCTTTAAGGTCAAAAATATATAGTAAAAAAATAAATTTTAGATTTTTCGACTACTTCTCAATAAACGAAATAGTCCTACTTTTGAACATGTACTCGGTGCATTTACCGAATGTATAAAATTAGATACGGGATGTGTGAGAAGAGTTTTCACACTCAATGGTCGTCCTGTATTACAATTGGAACACTTTTTTGGAACTGATGAAGTGTTTTTTGCATATGGAAATGAGAGGTACCGTTAGAAAAACTATTATTTATTAGATCAAAACTGTATTTTTATTTGTTTAAATTTATTCAGGTACAGCCAAGATGATTTTGAATTAGAATTTGAAGAAACTAAAACTATTCAACAATATAAAAAACCTTTGACAGTTAGAAATGGTTCAAAGTAATATTTTAAATGTTTTAATTTTATTATATAACAGTTTAATATTTGTATTATTAATTTATATTTTTTTATAGAAATGGTCCTAGACCAGAAATGTGGAAACCTGTTAAAACGGGTGAAAATAAAGTTAAAGATGCGAATGGTGGTTCTTCAATAGATTTATTAGCAAATAACGAATCTAGTAATTTGAACCTACCTGAACCTTTACGGTCAAAATATACTCTTGGAAAATTCATTGGTATTATTCATTGATATACTATTTGTATTTTTGATTAACATGATAATTTTCTTTATCAAATTATTATAGGTGATGGTAATTTTGCTGTAGTAAAAGTTTGTAAAGATAAAGAATCTGGTAGAGAATATGCAATGAAAATTATTGATAAAGAGAAATGTAGAGGCAAAGAACACTATTTAGAAACTGAGGTTTATTAGATTTTAAATAATAAAAAATATTATTTTTGCTTAATTTTTATTAAGATAATTTTTGTAGGTAAAAATAATGCGTCAATTATGTCATCCAAGGATAGTTTCCTTAATTGCTGAAAAAGATACACCGGATTGGTTATATTTGGTTTTAGAACTTGTGCGAGGTTGTTTATCCACATTTTTTTTCTTACTTTATTTTTTATTTATGGTTATCTTAACTACATTTTTTTAATAGGAGGAGATTTATTTGATAGTATAGCAGCATCTTATAAATTTTGTGAGAATAGAGCTCGTCTAATGATTCGTCATCTTGCTTCTGCAATGGCTTATTTACATTGTATGGGTATTGTTCATAGGGATATCAAACCAGAAAATTTATTGGTAAAATACTCCTTAATATCTCTGTTTATATTTTTAATTTGTTTTGGTATTATAATGTTTTTTTTATAGGTTGAAATTGAAGGCGATCAAGTTGTTGGATTGAAATTGGGTGATTTTGGACTTGCTTGTGAAGTTACAAAGCCGTTATACACAATTTGTGGTACACCAACTTACATAGCGCCAGAAATTTTGTTAGAATCTGGTTATGGTTTTAAAGTTTGTATTTTGTAAACGATTACTGCATTTTATTTATATATGCAAGTGTTTCAATCTGATATTTTTTTAGATTGATGTTTGGGCTGCAGGTGTTATTTTATATATATTACTCTGCGGATTTCCCCCATTTGTAGCAGCTGATGGTGATCAAGAAGCTCTATTCAACGCTATATTAAGTGGACGATATGATTTTCCCAGTAAACATTGGGCTGATGTTAGTCAAGGTGCTCGCGATCTTATCACAAATATGTTACAGTGGTCGCCTATTTTACGATTTAGTGCTGAAGATGTGCTTGACGATCCCTGGTTAGCTGGAGATTGTAGTTAGTATCTTTGCAAATACTATTATGAATTTTCAATGCAGTTTATTAATACTCGAAATAACTGGATTCTTAGTCACGTATGCCATAATTTATTTATATTTAATTTTCTCAATATTTATTTAAATAGATTTGTCTTTTTATATGTTCATATAATTTATTAAAAATAATTTTTAAAATAATTAAGAAACAGTTTAGTTTCAGATTATTTTTTAAAACTACAATCTTTGTTTTCTAGTAACAAATTTTCAGTTTTTTCTTATCATTATTTCTAATATTAGAATTAGTTTATTTTACATTTTGAAAATTTTGTACTTTTTCAACTAAATTTCATTATTAATTTATTCATTATCAAATTAAAATATATTTATAAATAGGAAAGAGTAAAATACGAGTTTTATATAATTTTATAATATTGTGATTCGTTATTTACAGGAGGATCTATACTTTGAATATATTTCCAGTCCGCCCATTTCTAATATATGGACTAATAATTAGCAAATTATATATTTTTATTAGATGAAATTATATAATAGTACATCATATATGTATATTATAAAATGCAATTAGTGATTTAAGTAAGAGATACCAAATAAATTAAAAACCAGTGGAATTTAAAAAAATGTACTAACTAAAATTGCATTGAAACAACATACTGTATGGTGCATAGACTTGTATCAATATTAATATACATATATACGAAAACTAATAAATTAACTTGTGATGTCAATATACATGAATTTATTGTTTTATAAGTAATTAATATTTTAATTAAGGAAGGGATTGCCTCACTGTATTTATTTTCTAAAAAGAACTATTTATTTTAATGATTTTTTATAGCCAAATAATACATTTCACTAGTATATTTATATGCTGTATGAACTTTTGAAAGATTACGCATGTGTTTTTGTATATGTTTTCACACTGCACGTAAAAAATATGTGCATAATTATGTATGATATAAGAAATATATTGATATAAACAAATTAAATATGAGCATTTAATGGTGCTTGTTTAAATTTTTATAGTAGGGCTGAAAAAAAAATTAGCATACTTGAATTTAAGCAATTTTCTGAAAATGGCTTATTAATTATATGGCGAAACAACTCATCTCCCTTTTCTTTCTTATGGAATCTCATATATATTCTTGATCATATCAAAATCGTGCATTTAAGTAGTGTTTTAACAAGTTATTATTCAAAACATTTTAACTTGTAATATTAAGCTTTTATATATATATATATATATATATATATATATATATATATATATATATATATATATATATATATATATATATATATTTGTCTATTTTTTTTATTTTAATAAAAATGTGATTTATTTACATTTCTCCAACTACATCAAGCGTATAGTTTTGGAAGAAATTATTTATCACACAAAATTGTGATTTTTCGAAATTGACTGTTATTAATTAATTCATTACTACTAGTAAACGTGTTTTACTCGATTTTTTTTTATTTTTCAAAATTGTTGTGATGGTTTGCGTACTAACAATCGCCTTTAATGTGTTAAATCATAGCTGGAGTGATTACTAAATCTATAATTATGATTTTATATATATATATATATATATATATATATATATATATATATTGTGCTACTTTCTTCTGCTTCCTACTATTTATAAATAATTACATATCACATCATATTGTACAAAAAAAGGAAAGCAATTAGGTATATTTTATTTTAATATTTTGATCGCTTGACTTTTCTCTATGCTATGACTAAAAGTCTGTGATTTTAAAGGCCGTATCAAATGTTTTTATTGAATTTTGTTAATAAATTATTGATTATTATTATTATTATATCTATTCTAATCGCATATTTAAAATTATATTATTTTTATCTAATATTTTGTTACCAAAATTGTATAAGAAAAATGATTACAAATTAGTATTATTATTTGATCAAATTGGCTTAAAAATAGTTTTTATAAAATTAATCATAAAAATCAATCTGTTCTAATTATACTGCATTATCATTTTAACTATTGCTTTCGAAAAATTAAATCATTGCTTACATTTTCTACGTATAGCTCATGTATTGTATATAGTAATATATATTTTTTGGTATATTTAATTTTATAATGCTATTAAAAGCACTTTTAAATACTTTTCTCTATATTTATGTGCATAAAAAGCTAGCTTGTTACTGTAGTAATAACTAACTAGTTGACATCATTTGTCTTTTTGATCAAACATTATTACATACATCTCTCGGTTTTCCTCATATGTATATATATTTTAATTTTCAACCTTTTAAAATTATATTATTCATTCTTGAAAATAATATATATATATATATATATATATATATATATATATATATATATATATATATATATATATATATATTGAAAAATAAACTTTTTTTTCCAACACATCGATTTAATAGTACTTTTAAAAGCAATATTAAATACTGCCAAAATGTCACTAAAATATTGAATTGTATTAATATAAAAGTAATTTATCTTCATAATACTAATGTTTGCGACCATTGTTTTATTTCTATAGTTCACATATTAGATTCGTTTCAACAAATAAATTTCAATTTCTCACAAGTTGCTCAGCAAAAGTTTCAATTTAAACTTTCTTCATTTTTTCAAAGATACGTGTGCCAAAATAAATTCTTAACAGTCTGTGCCAAAGATGTTGTCTTGCTATCCTTAACTTTCAGCTCTAAAGTCTGTAATTCTCCCTAATCCACGTCTTAAATGTGTTAACCATCTTAATTATTGTATGATAATCGATACGTGCTATAATCTATCTGATAATGTAATATTTTAACTTGTTGAAGAACTGATGGTACGTATATTTATATATAATAATAATAATTAAAAGGGATCTCATTTTACCAGAAATTTATTTCATTTATACTTTTATATCCGAAGTTTTCTCTTAATGCGAAAACAGTTTCATTTAGAAATAAATAAAATAAAATGAAGATCCTGATTGTAATGTATTGTATTATTATTTAGAACAATTTTTTTCTTTTGATTTATAATATTGTATTACGCAATTCTAAAAGTGATACATTTTATGTACAAATTGAACAACGATTTATTTTGTTATAGGAAAAATATAAATATGCATAATTTTTATATCAATTAAAACGCCGATTAATGAATATTCATGTAATAAATGTAACATTTTGAATATCGTTTATCGCATGCCATTTTCATTTTCTTTTATTTATATATTAATTTCAATTAAATTTATAATTGTCCAGCCTTCCTTTTCCATAAGGAAACGTTCATTAAACTGATAAGTTGGATATACTTATTCTAATCAATGAAGAAAGACATTCCGTTTTTGATCTATAATTCATTATACATTCAAATGTGAGCGCGTTTTTTTTTAATTTTTTTTTATATCAATTCTATGTTTGTGTATACTTCTGGGGATCAAAATATACATTCACACGTTATTATTAATATTATATATGTTAGCTAATTTCTTTTAAATAATGAAGTAAAGTTTTTATCAATTGCCAATCAAGAGTGTATCACACAATAATTTTTAGAAGTTTAAATGCCATATATATATATATATATATATATATATATATATATATATATATATATATATATATATATATATATTGATTAGCAACATTAATTTTCACTTGATAAACTTTTGTACAGCTTCTGTAGATACGTATATAGAATATAATAATATATAGAGTTTTTAAAAAGTGTGGCCTTGCTTTTTGTATTATTTACAATGTAAATTTGATTTTCTTTTATTTTATAGTTCAAAATAAATAACGCAATGAATTCATCATTCATATCGTGATTTCGTTGTATTTTTTTTTCCTTTTGACTCATGAAGAAATCTTCAATGAATCGTTAATATATCATGTATATTTTATAACATTTTTAATATGCCTGTAATATGAAATTGTGATATTGAACTTCAATAGAAATTAAACGGTAATTTTATTTTTGATTATGATATATGAAAATATAATGAAAATTTTGGATTTTGTTATTTTTTTACAATATATAGGCAACAAATACATTTCTTGTAATTTATTTATTCATATATTGATCCACTAGATTCAAGTTTTTTTTACATTGTCATTTTGCTTGAGATTAAAACTTACTGTGAAAACATTAAACTCAACATTTTATATTAATTACAACAAATATATCTATTATATATTTTTTTTAAACAGGAAATAATATTATTTTCCTATAATATGTTTCATTTTAAAGGGAAAATAGGAAATATTTCAATATTTGTTTAAATAAATATTTTAATTGATAACTAGTGGATTATATTTAAATTCTGAATTGGATTATTTTTATCATTTACTAATATTTCATACTTATATACATTTAAGTATTGGGATTATGTTAGAAATATCTAATTAGTCGTAATATTCATGAACTAGAGTTGCCTATACTAAGTAATGCATTAATATTATTCATTGTTTTAAAATTATAAAATATTCATTTATTTACTTAATTCATATACTTAGATCTTTATTTTGATTTTTTATTTATTCAATGAAGTCAGTTAATTTCGCTAAAATAAAAAAAATATTAAATAAGGTTTTCAAGAGATTTTTCGGTATATTTGATATTTTGTTTTCATTTTCATACCTGATTATCAAATCAAAGATCTAATCCGTTTATAATATAGAATTTTGAATGTTTATATATATATATATATATATATAATGAAATATTACAAATAAAAAAGCAATGTTATTAAACCTGTACTGTTCTAAAATTGACTGAATGAAGAGTGTATATATATATATATATTTTTTTTTTTTTATTTGCAAATATAATGTATGATTTGTGACTTTTGTATTGCATAATACATATAGTTTTAAATATGGATAATAGTTAAAAATGTCATATTTGCACAATTAATTTAGATTTGTTTTTGTAATAATGTAAACGTATACGATGAATTTATAATTGAGTTCTGTATAATTTTATAAACAGCTTTTGAACCGTAAAAAAATGTTATTTTACCTTAAATATTTAATTAACGTTCCATTATTACAATACAATAATTTTAATTCACAGAATCGAATCAATATGTACTCGATTAGCAAAAATTACATTGGAATACTTTATAAAAATAAAATAATAAAAACATCAATCAATTGGTTATTGCTTAAAAGCTTTAAATGTTGTTTATTTTTATAAAAATAATGATTTAAGTGACCAATAAATTTTATGAACAATTTAAGTTTGCTTATTTAATTTTTGTGATCTCCTCGAAGTTAAAACTAAATAATATATAAATATTTTATTTAATGTATTAATAAATTATTTAAAAGACCTAGTTCTTTATATAACTGAATATAAATGCTTCTAAACATATATTTTTATGTCAATAGTTAAAATTTCAAAAATAAACGTTAAGATATGCGATGTAAATAAAAATAATTTTAAATTTTAATAATTATTTTTATCTTTTAAAAAACTATAGTTTCATAAAAAAAATCGTTGATAACAGGTTATACAAGATAGTAAGCAATTAAAAACAATAATTATATAAATTAACAATCCATTTATTAAGCGAGCTTACTTAGAATTACAATTTCTATCATTTTATTACAGCATTTTAATGCATCTAAACCAGCATGGATTTCTCTTATCTTAGAATGAAAAATATATCAGGAATATAAGCATTTCAACAGCCTTTTTGCTTAATTGCAATATGATTGAAAGTTTTTGATAAATTATATATATCTCGACTTGTTTTATTGTCATTTTTTTTTCATTTTTATATTAATGAGTCAGTCGCGTAATGAAATAATTTCATCTTTCAATACTATTAGTGTTGCTTAATAATTTAAATTAATTTTGATAACACAATATAACTTGTAACTGTGCCTTAAATCCTACCAAATTGAACTAAAAACTCCAAAGGAAAAATATTAAATTGTATAGTTTTGTTTTTGGGAAACGAGTTCTAAATACTGATAATCTAGGAAGTTTCAAAATTTTATTTATTTTGATGTAAAAAAAAACTTGGAACTCTAAACTTCTTCCATATTCAGGTAATGGATTCAATAATCAAACAAATCAACGGTTTATGAATATATACGCATATATTAGTAACATATGTATACCATAATATACATAATCATGTTATTACATAATAAATAATATATTGCTCTATAAAAAGAGAAAAATAATTGTATAGCAATTACATTACGATTTATAAAAAAAAAGATTCAACATAAATAGCATTAAAAGTAGAATAGACTCAATTCTCTCAATAGAGCAATACTTTAACATCATATAAGGTTATTGATATAAAAAAATAACAATAATAAAAAATATGCTACCATGCAAAATAAATTCTAGAATTTAAACACAATAAAAAAATGCTTTTATGTTTTTCTTCAGAGATCTCGATTATTTTTAAGTCGTAAGTAAAACTTCACATAAAGAAAGTCTTCGAGTCAGTGATTCCCAAAAGATATGTTACGAAGGCAGAAAAAACTATAATAATAAACATTAATTAAATTTTAAAGAAATGTTTAATTTTGAAGCTCTTGAAAAATATTAAATAATTGAAAATCAAAAACAATAATAATAATAATTAGGAATCACTGCCTCAAATGCTCTAGTTTGCAAATACGCGCGTAATGTAAATAATAATAATAACAAAAAAAAACAATTAATATCAATCATTTTCAGGAAAAATAAATCACTAGAATCATAAGATAATATAAAAGGTCAAAACTAAAATTTTGCCTGCTCGTAGTGTTCTAACATATATTTTTTTTCATAAATTAAAAATAAACGTACGTTTAAAAATATTGTAAGTTTTTAAAATGTCGCTAAATTCACTTACAATAATAAATTTTACATTAATTATACATACGTTACATTAAATATGAATCTCAAAGAGCTTTCGTATATTCGTTTATAATTTAAATTATATGCACGAAATACATACATCTATAATATAGACAAGCTTGAAATTCCATCACGTTTTATTAATTTATTTATCCACCACATATTATTCTATTGTATACAAACATTTTTGGAATAACAAAATTGCGAATTGTTAGGGTTTTGGCCTATTTTGTCTCCAAAAATTAATTCAAGGCACTATAGTTAATATTCAAATAATTCATTAAAAAAAATACTAATGGACGGTAATATATCGTATTAAATGAAGAAAAAAAAATTAAAACGAATTAATCTGAGAAAAAAAAACATTCACACAGTAGATTTAATTTTATAAATCAAATAGGAACTGTTTATTTTATTTTTATCTGTATTTTACTATACATTATCGCGTATATGATGACTATAAAAGAAGCCAACCGTGGTCCCGAGGAAGATTTTCGATTTTAGAAGATCATACATTAGCAATAGATTTGAAAATATAGTATGTTCAAAATGAGAGGATCAAATCGAATTCACGGATAATACTGTTAATATAATCAAATAATCGAAGAGATGAAATATCAGCGATGAAAATTACATAATTATTCAAGAGTTACATCAAATTTCTCAACTTTCATCATCCAGGCACATCAATATTTATCTCTTATTAAAATTTATAAATTAAAAATATCTTGATATAAGAATTATATCGACAGCAGTACTCATCATTAAATATATCTATGTAGCACTATTATGGTTTAAAATATAATTATAGCACTGTATCAGCAGTCTTAGATCATTAACCCGAGAACCATAAATTGAACATACATGATTATTTATAATTTATTATAATTTAATTTTCATCTGTAAAATATTAAATCTATGATAAAATCGTGTATTTTAGAATACATTAAAGCTTTTTCTTTTATTAAATAGACTATTTATTATTAATATTGTGATATAAATTATTAGGGTCCTGCTGGACAAAACCTACAATATTGCTAATGTATGGTTGGTAGTGAAAACATTAACAGTAAGAAAATATATTTATATTATTGTGATATATGGAACAAATAAATTTTATCACTTTTTATAAAAATATTTTTGATAATAAAAAAAATCTTTGGGTAAAAACAGCTAAAATTTTAATGTAACAAATAACTAACCTAAATAAATATGCAAACAGTTCTCGTTTTATTATCCAAGTGAAAATATAAATAGTAAATGGTAAACTATGGCACTCGGACACAAGTTCACGATATATATTATATTTGGATAACCGAGAAACATAATATCTTTGAATGTGCATATTGTAAATTCACATTCTTTTTGCCGGTAATTCACTTGAAATCACATTACACTTTTATGTGGATTTAAAAGAGAAAAAGTCTCACAAAAACGAGAACCGTCTGTTTTGTGAATGTTTACAAAATAAGTTTTATAAGCGACAAGGTATCGTTATTAAAAAAAAGCACCACCATAGATAAAAAACAATATTTTGCAATTCATTTAAAGAGGTAATCAAATATATCAACATATTTTAACCAATATTCAAATAAAAATTTTCAAATATCGGTATATTTTTCTATTCTAAAAATTGTATAAAAAATGATATCACTTTATAGATTGTTTAGTTTCACATTCAACTTTTGCTATCAAAGTAACGGAAACACAAATTTTAAGAGAGATTCATATCTAAATATCTATATTATTATTTATACAAATACATTAAAATATTATCATTTTTATAGACCAATGATATAATGTATAACGTGTTAAAATAAAATTCTTCATTTTTCATACCAGAAAACACACTTTCATTTGTAAAATGAAGGCCAATTGTTTATTAAATTTCACATTATTTTTCACTGAACGTTTTATCCACAAAACAAGACATGTTTGTAAAGCTTTTACGTTAGAAAAATTAACATAAAAATCATATTAATCGTTATAATATAAAAAGATTAAAAATTATCAAGAGCAAAATTTCTTATTATTTCTGGTATTTGTTCGTCAAAGCCGGAAATATCATATACTCCTGTATCGTACTTCATTTTATTCGTAGTACTTTTATGAGTCGCAAGTGCTATAGTCACTACCCTGGTAAAAAAAAATACAGTATAATCATTTAACATTTCTTAAATATATATTTTAAACAAAGTGAAATTATATATGTGATATTATTGAAATAACTATAAAAAAAATATATGAAATAAATTTTAATTTATTTTATATATTTAAAATTGTTGTTTACAATTTTAAATATATAAAAATACATACTTTGTTTCAGGACTATTCATTTTACTTCTGTATTCCGATAGGATGGTGGATATGTCATTGTATTTATTGTGTGTATTATTAGAATATTTGTAGATACGCGCTGCTGTATCTACAATGTTTACAAATAACTTAATTTTTTTCTTTTCTTTCATCGCCCAATCAAAAGGTTTGTGAAACATTACTCGACCGGGTAAAACTTCCTAAAATGTTTAAAATAAAATTATATTTACAATTTTTAGTTTTTAAATTATACGTTGTATTTTTAATAATATACATTAAATTTTTTATCCGCCTCATCCAAAGTTAATACTCGTTCAGATCCATTTTCAGACATTTTAACATCAACGTTCTGAATTTTGCCTTTACAATAAACACCAACATATGTATGTTTAAAATATTTCGAGAGAGACAACGCAAGAAATCTCGCTGAAAATTTCATAAAAAATAAAATAAATGTCGCCTAAATTATAATAATAATAATAATCATATTTATTAACCAGCATTTCCTGGTACTACATTTTTGTTGTAATAACATTTTGCAGGTTTTTTATTATCAGTTAAAACAATGACATCTTTTTGCGTATCAATCAAAACGTCATCAACACCAGCAGTGTTTTGTTCTGTTGTTGAAGGTCTTAAATTTCGCATTTTTATACCTTTTAGAACATCAAAAACATTATTAAAACATTTTCCTTTTCAATATAAAAATTCAAATAACAAACTAAACTAACTTCTAAACATATGACTTTGTTGATCTATTGTTATCAAGCAGGTCACATCGATAGAATTATCGATACATTTTATACTACGATCGACAACATTCATTAATGCTTTAATCAATTCAGGTGCTGGCGAACATCTATCTGATATATATTTGCAATATATATTAACAGACTAATATTAATTTAAAAATTAAATATCAAAAATAAAATAACGAATACCATTGTGCTTATACTTGGTTTTACTTTTGGTTTTAGATAAATAACCTTTAACACATTCGTTACGCTTTTTTTCATCCTTTTGCGCATTTTTTAAATTTTTAACTTTGGCGGATTTATCAACAATTTGTAAAAACCTAAATAAATTAAAATAAAAGGTAGAAATATATTAAACACAAATTATTATGATTTTAATACATACCCTCTATTATTTTTATAATTGCAATAAGCAATAAATGCCAAAGTTGGAGAAACTGTAACAGTAGAGAGAGCAGATATAACATTTGATGTTAGTTGAGGACGTATCGAAGGTTTTCCTTCTACATGATTTTCTAACATTCCAGCATTTTGAAGGTATTCCAAACTATTGAGAAAATCGGATGGGCTTATTTGTTTAATAAGTGCTTTCCATACCTATAACAAATTATATATATATTTAATATAATAAATAAATAAAAATTCCAAATTAATAACAGCACATACAAAAAGGGGCGGTTTTTAAATCGTTATTTTATGTAGTTTTTTTTATATTTTTAATTTGTAATATTCAAATTTTAAATATTTATTGATAATTTCAAGTTCAAGCAATTGTTTTTTTTATATCTATTTAAAAACGGAACTGGGTTCACTGTTTTTTCCACATATCGCTACTTACAATAAATAATGATAAATTATAATAACCTCTGAATTATCTTTTTGACTATATAGCAAATGTTTAGGCACTTGATTGATCTTAAGACCAGAAATTTTTCTTATATATGTTTCAGCTTCTTTAAAATCTCTAGTTTTTCTCAATTTAATGATAATTTCTAATTCTTCCAAAATATTTTTGGGTATGTAAGATAACTCAGACAGTCCATGTAATCCTGACCAAATATATCGTATTACAGCAGATGCTTCTATAAATTTATGTAAAAAAAATAATTATAATATATATTTATTACTTGTAAGTGTGATAAATAAATATGTTATTAAACCTTCTCCACAATTAGGATTCAAATGAAGCAAACGAAGAACGTCTTTATGCGCCCAGCCATGTTTACAACGCATTCTTGAAATGTCTTGAATTAACAAGTTATAGTTACATTTTCTATACCAAGCTTTAATACAATTTTGCCATTTAGTTCCTTTTGCTGAAATAAAAAGTCATACATTAAAAATAAAGAAGATCATAGAAAAAAAAAGTAAAAGTGAAATTCCAAAAACTAACTCAGTCCCAATTCGGTGGTGTATTTGACAAAAAGCATCAATTCATCACTGTTTTCTAAAATTGTAGGCACAATTTGATAAAACTTATCACGAATTTCAAAATCTTTCTCTTCTTTAGAAAGATTGCGAATCGCAATCGCCAACATATACACAACGGGAGCTGCATATTTAGTATTTTTCTGAAAATGAAAATCAACAATTAATTTATGACATGTTAAATAATTAGTCTACACGAAAATATTATTTTTCGCGGTACATACTTTGGCTGCTGTGAGACATTCTATCGACGGTTGTAAAGTCGTAAGAAAATCACTAGTTCCAAATTTATCTAATGTATATTGCCCGGCAATGTATTTTAAACCTGTTTGTCCAGTATACAAAAATCTTTCCAAATAAAGTGTCGGTATAAATTCGGGACCGCATGATCCCATTTTAAAAATAAATCTAAAACGAAAATTTTCAGTATTAATAAACTAATCAATTTTTTTACTTAACATTTTCAATAATTTTACAATGAACATCACAAATTTTAATTATGTACCATTAAAAAAAATTTTACTCCTTCATGTATATATTTTATAGAAGTAAAAAATATTATTAATTTCCTTTTTTTTTTCATGGTGAAATAAATCTATTTAATAAATGAGATAACTATATAATTAAACAAAATAAAGATTTAACGGTGAAAGATAAAAAGAAAATCTTATTAAAAGATCCGCACTAAATTATAATTTATATTCAAATACGTGAAGACGAATCAGTCGAAACTCTGTGACAAAGAAGATACAATGATTTTAATAAGAAACATCAAAAACAGGTGAAACGTCGACGGTCAATAATTTATCGGATATATCGAGTTTTATTTTAAAAAATTCGACGATTTACCTATTTGGGTTTGTGGCACACGAAATCAATTGTACAATACCAAAAATGGAGTTGTACACATTCTCGCATACGAATTGCAACAAAAATTACACAAATACGATTTAAATATCGTACTTCACAATAAATATCTTAGTATAAAAAAAAATAATAAACCCCCATTCGTAAATGCGGGGGGCGAAATCCCACCGGTGAGTCACACGCAGTAAGCTAACACCCTGCTCCGTCTCCTTCGTCCGTTCCAGGACTGACAACCTTCACGACAAAAGTATTGCTACAAATTTACGTAGTATTTCGACATTTTTTTGTTTTCGTGTAGCATTAATCTAATGATCGTGTATTTGTAGTACACTGTTTAAAATCGACAATTCATAGATGTTGAAGATATTCACAACGACATGGGGAAAGGAATTTATAGAGCACCACCTGTTTGTAAAATATTATATTTTCATATTAAAAAGTTTTGTTTTACAATATTAACTCCTTAAAATTTGTTTTTTTTTATAATATTAACTATAGAATATTATTGTTTGATTTTCATAATTAATTTTAATGAAAGCGCAACTAAAATAAAAACGAGATACAAACGATTTAATTATATTTAATCTTGATTCCTATAAAATTAAAATATAATAATATAAATGATAATATTAAACCTCCAAATTAATTTTTACATTACTTTAAAAAAAATAATTTATTTATTTTATTATAAAATAAAATGTATAGAAATATAAAATACTTTTCAAATGCATCAAAAATTTTATTTTCTTAATACTACATGAAATTATTATTTTTTAATTCTTTTTTCCACATACAGAATAAACTTGTAATTATTTTAATTAATAATTATGGAAAATTCAGACGACTTATAAAACAAATATATTATTTTTAAAAGATTTAAAACTTATTCCTTTGCAAACTTTTTTTGTAAATGTGATCTTAATTATGGTCATTATTTGTATTGAGCTTGTGGCGCGCGGGACGCGGGATCTGTCACTTGTTCACGTCAAATGCAGTTTTCGTAATTTGTAAAAATGACGTTTAATTTTGGTTCTTCCAACTTTGGAACTGCTAACAAACGTAAGTCTTTCTTTTTAATATAATTGTATTGCGTATTTTTATTTTTAAATTGATGAAAAATATAATTATGAAATTCTAACCTATATTTGATTACTTTCTTAGAAATCAGTATTATTTTTTTATAATTGAATTTTAGTTTTGAAATAGTTTTAGAACTATTCACATTTAATACATTTACCAAATTATTGATTATGTATAAATTTAAAATGAGGTTCATAGAATTTGATTTGATATTTAAATTGCGTCATTGCACGTAATAAATAATTCTTGGTACAAAATAAATTTCACGATATAAAAACCAATCTTTTTGTCTATATGAATAAAAAAATTCATTAAATATCTTTTATACTTGAAAATTTTGATAGTAAATAAAGTTTTTTTTTAATATTACCTAAAGTACTAATTAAATATTATTATTTTATATTTTAAATATTAACAATTAGATAATTATTAGAATTACAACGATGGTTTCATAATAATTTAAAAATTGTAATTATATTCTATAATTTTTTAGTAAAATATGGGTAAATTTATTTGTGACGATGTATATACCATTAATATAAATTATATTTGTTTTTATTAATAGTTTTATTACTATATCTATTATATATATATATATATATATATATATATATATATATATATATATATATATATATTATAAAGCAATCCTACAGCTTCTGAAGGAAATGACATTTTTTTGTAATAGAATATGTTAACTTTATTGTAGAATACTTCTGTGCTTGATTTATAATAAGTAGAATTTACATTTAGTTTTAATTATATTATAATAATTTATTATTTTATGAGACAGATGTTTACTTCAAATTTACTTTTTAAATATAAAAATTTTCATATTTTAATCATTTAGAAAATTCAATAAATAAAATTTTTATTTTGTAGTATAAAATTGTTAGTATTTTTATGTAACATCAAACTATTTTTTAAATAATACGAAATAAATATATATGAAAAAATAAACACATTATTTATAACATCAGAATAAATAGAGTAATTTTTAAATACGTATAGATTTAATTTATTGTATTTCTTGGATTTGTTGATCTTGTTTTTCCATGTGGCTTTTGTTAAAACTTTTTCCTCTAACAGAAGGACTAGTTATATTTTGCGAAGCACTTTTTTTACGTTGATGACATATAATTAACACAATAACTGCGGTTATAATTAGAATTGCTAAAACCACAACTAGAATTATGTATGGCATATTTCCAGAGCCTGTTTCGTCATCGTGCCCATAAAATCCACTATCGGGAAAGATAAAGTTCTTTATAGTTGATCCTTCTGAAAACATATGAATTAAAATTAAATATATATATATATATATATATATATATATATATATATATATATATATATATATATATATATAATTTGATACTGTTTATTTATGTTTTCTTTTTAATTTTCAATTTACCTGCTGGTGGTAAATATGTGTTATAATCTGTCATTTTTACAATACCAGATTCTGTTGCAGTATCTAAAACATAAATATATTTTAACTCTCACTTTTATTATTATTGAATTTTATATATGATTGTTATATAGATTTAAATAATTATAATTAATTTCAATTATGGTACATATCAATATATTAATAAAATATATACATATAAAAATATATCTAATATACATTTATACCATATATTAAAAAATAACTATTTTAAGGCATTTATTTATTCTTAATAAAATAATTAGATTAATTTAATAAAAATATTTTTTCAATACATACCATAGATTGATGGGTATTGTATTTCTTTAAACGTGGTCGTTTCGCTTATCAATTCAGTTGTAAATTTATTATCAACAGGAACTTGTACGTTGTATCCATTAAATTTGTTGAGGGCTTCTTGTATATCAAAATCATCTTCCTCATAGGGTGTTGTCATTGTTTCAGATACTTTATTTACAATGTTTTTTACTGTATTTACAATATCATCTTCATTTTCTAAGTAGTCATTGGACTGATATCTATATGGAGGCATTTTTGTATTCTAAAACTGAATTATTAATTTGAAATTTAGTCAACACTTCACAATAATTATATTTTTAGCACTAACTTAATAATTTCACTGATTTAACACTTTACTTACGATATGCGTATATTTTTAAAGATCTGATCACGACACTGGATGTTCACGTATTAAATGTTAATAGTCGTACATCAAATATTATATAGCATAAAATTGATGATTCAACATTAACCGCAAACATCCTTTTAATTCGTACAGTGCGTTGTTTCCTGTAAAATAAGAAATTCTATTTTATATTTATTACATTGAATTTTTCCTTTTACTTTAATATTATCATCGTTAATATTATTGGTTTTTCCATAAAAAAAATAATAATATTTTTTTTTCATTAATAAAATTCATTTAAGACTCTTTACTATAAGCGATTCATAATATTACATTAAATTTGTAATTCTGTTTGTGTTTTTTTTTAATATTTTTCTAGCTACATTTGGATCTCCCGCTTTTTCATTTGGTTCATCAGCTACATCTTCTACAAGTACATTTGGTGGATTTGGTAATACACCAGCGACTACAAACACAGGTTTTGGCGGTTTTGGATCAACCCCTACAACTTCAACTACTTCTTTTGGAGGTTTTGGTAATAGTCCTGCAACAACAAATACAGGATTTGGTACATTTGGTTCAACACCTGCATCTACTACTGGTATAATTTATTTTTTAATAAAAATATTTACTTGTAGAAATTTATTAATTATTTTAAAAAAAATTATGTAGCTTCTCCGTTTGGAGGATTTGGCACAGCAACAACGACAGCTACTCCAAATTTTGGCTTTGGAGCTACGACAACTACTAGTTCAATATTTCCTACATTTGGTACAAATACTGGTAGTACTTCAGGAGGTAATTATTATTTATTATTTTTATATAATACATGTACGTTATTAAACATCTTTTTTTTAATATAGGAACAATTTTTGGTTCCGGTGGCGGAACAGGATTTGGTGGAACTGGATCAATTTTTGGATCCGGAACTACTGGTTTTGGAAATACAAATACCGGATTTGGAACTAACACATCTGGTTTCGGTACTGGGTCAGCTCCTACATTTGGCACAGGTACAACAGGATTTGGAACTAACACTGGTGGAGGATTTGGATCTACATTTGGTAGCAATGTACCTTTTGGTGGATCCACCGGTCTTGGTTCCTCATTTAATCAGAAACCACTTGGTATAGGTACGACTGGTTTTGGTGGATTTGGAAATACAACCAATTTAAACGTCGCTTCTGGGTTTGGTCAACCTCAACAACCTCAAGTATTATTATATATTTTATTTTATTTTCCTTTTATTTTATTTTGTTATTTATTTTATCTTATTTTTAGAATCAAGGTGTAAATCCAAATGAAGCTCTTATGAATGCTATATATAATGTAAATATATTTGGCGATGAACGAGATCAAATACTTGCAAAATATAATTTCTTGCAAG
Organism: Leptonema lineaticorne; assembly: GCA_024500535.1. Lineage (NCBI taxonomy): Eukaryota > Metazoa > Arthropoda > Insecta > Trichoptera > Hydropsychidae > Leptonema > Leptonema lineaticorne. Next base: position 7,280,703 of record JANIJI010000001.1, read on the forward strand.
CCAAATGGGGTTTTGGTATGATGAATTTCTATGTTTCTCTTGTATTGTTAGACATTTGATTAATTTTTTTTTTCAATTTCAGGAAAAGCGTATTATACAAACAATCAACCTCCAATAGAATTAACAGAACAGAATCCGTTATGTCGCTTTAAAGCTATTGGATATAATTGTTTCTTAAATAGTTCAGATAAAGATGGACTTGTACAATTATTATTCAATAAGACTGAAACAGAGATTAAGTAAGTGATCATTATTTATCTTTATTAACGAAATGTTTCATAAATATTCTGATTTTAATTATTATATTTATAGATCTCAACAACAACAGCTTCAAACTTCTTTAGTTGCTATATTAGGTAATAAACCAACTTTAAATATCACCATAGATTCTATAAAATCAGTTGGAGAATCAAAAACACGAGTATGTTTATAAATATATATAATATTGTTTTTGTCTTTTAATTTAGAATTTAATTAATGATTGCGGATATTTTAGGTTATTATTTATGTAATGGAAAAATCAGCACCTGGTGGTGTTGGATCAAGAATTGCGGCATCGGAATTAGCACAATATCTTAACGGAAATATGCAAAGGCAACAATTGACGTCATTAGGTGTGACGTCAGCTTTGCCTCACGCACGTCCTGAACCTAAAGAATTACAAGAATACTTAGAAACTTCACCACCAGGTTTGTTTTTTTTTTGTGCGTAATATTTACTGTTTGACAATTATACTTTAATAATTATTGTTCTAGGTATTGATATTAGATTATGGAAACAAGCACAAGCAGATAATCCTGATCCAGAAAAGTATTTCCCTACACCAATGATAGGATTTGCCGAAGTTGATACTCTTTTTGTTTGTGATTAATTTATATTTGAAAAAAAATTAAATAATTTTGCGTTTAGGTTAAATGGAGAATGCGTTGTCAAGAAGAAGAAACGCAAATTCATGCAGCATTTTTAACCAAGGTAGCTGATGAAATAGCCGATTTAAAAGCGAAATTAGCTGCTGCAACTGCAACTTTGCAAGAACAACGTAGACGATTTGTTCACTTGCATCATAGATTATTAACAGTAACTTTCATTGTTTTCTAAGTATTAAAAAAAATATATATTCTTAAAGTTTTTACTAAATTTTAATCTTGTAGGTTGTAGTTCGTCAAGAAAGTACAAGACGCAGCGGTGCAGCCATAACTCCTGAAGAAGAATCTCTTCGTAGTAGATTAGAAGCACTTCATTCTCAATTATCAGCGCCAACACAATTTAATGTAAATATTAATTAAATGAATTCCAAATTTATTTTTAGTTTATATGAATAATTGCATTTAAGGTAGTATACTTGAAGTAGTCTAAATTTTAATTTTATTCAAAACTATATAACAATTAATTTATGACTAATAGTTGGTTTATCAATGCGGTTTCCTCTTTCCTTGGACTATTATCGCTTTTTGCTTCAAAAAAATTAGTGTTTTTTTTTATTTTAATTCGTTTCTTTAATGATTAAAATTATTTATGAAATTTTTATAATTATTTATTTTAGGGGAGATTAAGTGTACTTTTGTCCCAAATGAGAATGCAAAGATCACAAGGTTTAGTCCAAAAATTAGAACGCTATTCTATGGATCAAGGTATATTTATTTTGTGAACAAGTTCGAAACGTATTTCTATATATTTATACGTTTTTTTTACATTCAAGGTTCTCAAGATGATATAAAACAGTTCCTTTCGATGCAACACAAAGGCATGACTCATTTGATTGAAACTGTTAATATGGATATTGCGCATTTGAAATTGATTCATGAAGGAATGAACAAAATTGTTAAAGAAGCCGAATAATTACTTTCTTCGATGTAATGCCATCTTCATAACATTCATATATTTAAATAATTAACTTTCATTAAACTTGTATTTTTATATTCTTACTATTATAATATTTTTTACATATACAAGATGACAATGAATAAATATTGCAAAATTAATGAAAAATATGTTAAAATTATTTTTATTGTCTTTTTGCGTACAAAATAAATTCAAAAAATAAAACAATAATTATTATTGAACAAGAGTTTTTACTTATATTACATATTTAATTAACAAAATTTTATAATTGACTAGAATATATTTATAAAATTATTATTTTTTACTATGAGCAACTTTTTCTTAGACTTAAATCTAATGGTATATCCACCAATTTGTAATCCATCAATGCATTCGTTTCTTCAGTTTTAAGCCTTTTTTCCAAATTAAGTACACCATTTTCGTATATCAGTATATCAGCATCACAATAGCGCTTTAGATTTAACGGTTCTTCTGATATCTGATATTTGAGATCTGTCCTATGAGACACTTCGTCGATTTGCATATCTTCTTCGATAGTATCCTTCGTAATACTGGATGAGTCATCGCTTAGGTTCACGTGCGTATCCACGGAAATATTAATTTTTCTTGGAGATACGCACTCAAAATTATCCAAATTGTCGTCGTTTTCGCAGTTATATTTCCTTTTGCCCAATTTGGTATCATTTTTAATATTAGTAACTACGCAATCTAAATTTTTCCTTATTGATTGTGATGTATTTTCGCATGAATTTGTTTTTGTTATGTTGTCATCATGGATTTGTTTAATTTCGGAATTCTTATCGGTGTCTTCACTATTTTGAACATTTTTTAAGATTGTCGATACTACGGTGTGTTTATATGTTTTTATATGTTTCCGTAGACTTGAAGGATCTGTATATCGTTTTTGACAACCTGGTATTTTACAGCAGTACGGTTTATCAACGGAATGGGTTCTAGTGTGTTTGAATCGATCGCTTGAATTTGAATAAGCCTTGTTACAACCCTAAAGCAATTAAAATAATTTTAATAATTATCCAATATACAATATATATATATATATATATATATATATATATATATATATATAATATTGTACTATATTAATACTTACTGGCACTGGACATACATATGGTTTTTCTCCTGAATGCGATCTAATATGAATTTTTAAATTTTCTGCTCTAGAAAAAGATTTTTCACATTGATTGCATTTGTGTGGTTTTTCATTAGTGTGCGTCCTCACATGTACCAACATTTTATATCTGAAAATAATATTAAATTAGTAAAGATGTTCTTTGTTTAAAAATATATATATATTATTTTACTAATTATAAATTAAATTCACCTCGCATTAAAACCTTTATCGCCTCTAATGCAACCTTCCCATCCACAATAAAATAAACCTCCATTAGAATCTGAATGTGCGGTTGCAACATGATTTGATAGCGAATGTAATGTGCTAAAAGTCGATTTACAGTTTTTCCATTTACATTGAAATTCTGTTACTGCATTATATTTATAGTGTTGGTGCTCTTGAAAATGTAAGGCCGTTACATCTTTATTATATTTAGATACTTCATAAGCATTATCTAATGTGTTTGCATGTATTTTAAAAGATGCATAATAGTCATGGCTTTCATTGTTCAAATGATCAGGTGTATGATAACCTGATAGATTACTTGAAGATGTGGAATCTTCGCTCTGTAAATAAAAAAATAAATATTAAAATCGATAAAAATCAATCGGATATTAGTTTATTAATATTTTATAATTTACCTGTGGAGAACTCGGTGGTAAACTGTGAACATCATCTATCACTTCAGTCATAATGGGATAATGTGGTTGATACCAATGGGAATATGGTGAAGTCCAATAGGAGCCTTCAGAATTTGTCGGTGAATACGCCGCCACATACGTCGGAATACCCATCCTTGTATTATGAAACATCAACATTTTTATGTGCAATATTTACTTTCATTTAAATAGAATAATAAAACGGAAGGTTTTCACCAATACGAGAGATCTGGTGAAATGAGCTCGTTTCGTTGATACAGTGTGCTTTTATTTGTTATAATGTCTGTTTCGACTTTGATATGTCTGATAAGACGATGTCTAAACCCCCCACAGCCTCGTTGTGTTTATATATGTATCTCGCTCATACTATTTATTATTTATTAATAATTTTTAATTTTTAAAATGTTTGAGAAAAATAATTTCGATTATTTTAAAGATATTTATGTAATATTGATTATTTAAAATTGACAATAATTGAAAGCAATATAGGCAAAATATTGATTAAAATGGACAGAAATTATATAGTTTTCCCTTTCTATAATAATTATAATATCATTTTTGTTGTTGAAATTATTTATAATTCATTTTTAATAGCTTAAATGTATTATATGCCGATGTTTCAACTAGCAATTATGAGCCTTTTAGCCGCTATGTATTCGTGCTAGAATTAATGACTCCATTTATCATACGGCGTTTATTATCATCTGACTGTTGTTTGATCGGTCAATAAGATCCAGTTTCATCCGGTTCGCTATTTTTTAAGTTCACGAGGTCCATTGATAATGATGGACACGACGACGAACTGATACCATGACCCATAACTGGTAACTGCTATATCTGAACGTGCCATAATCGGCGTATACGCTTTATATATTGTGAATTTTCTTCCTTCTATTTTTTTAATTAGTATTTTATTTCTAGATTCTAATTATGACAATTCATATTCAATGTATACATCTTACCAATAAGATAATTTTATTTATTTATTAATCTATTTTTTTTTTATTTAAATAGAGCAAGTTAAGAATTGTTATATATTTATTATTATTAATTAAAGTGTTATATTTATAATGTTTCAAATAGATATCTATAATTTTCTAAAAAAAAAAAATAATATAGAATCCAATATTTAATTGTTTTAAAAATATTATTAATTAGTATAAATATACATTTTATTACCTCATTCAGAATTCTAAACAAATATAGATAAAAGAAAGAAAAGCGACGAATCTTTTGAATTGTATTAATCAAAGTATAAATATAGAAAATAAATTGTATTTACAAAGGAATAAATATTAATAATAAGATAATATATCATATCAATAAATAGAGGACATTGCAATATTTAAAGAACCTTGATCTTTTTATTTTTTGGCACAAATTTATATATAAAATTAATTACTTTTTCATACAACTAACGTGTATTGTATTTGAACTATTTTAATGATTTTATGTTACATAATTATTATATATAATGAATATGATTTAAATTATATATATATATATATATATATATATATATATATATATATATATATATACATATACATTTAATATTTTTATTACTACTACTAAATATTTTTATATTAATAGCATTATAAAAAATATATATATAATCAAAATATAATAGACGAGACGTAACATTTCTATACAAAAACCAGTAAATTCCGCTTTATGGCTAAAGTATACCAATTTACTTCCTAATGCCGACTAATTCTTTTAATACCGGGGAGAATTATTAGTATGATATGCGTAGTATTTATAGTATTATAATTTTTCAATGCGACACATGTAAGCTTAACGACAATTGCCATTTTTGCGCAACGATAAGATTTAGATATAATAATTTGAGAGCGCGAATTTTCAACGAACCGGTTCGTTCCGGTTTCAGTGTATTCTTGTAAATTATCTATTTATTTTCTTGTTTACAGTAATATCGTCATTACGTTATCTCGCCGTTGAATTATGAAAAAAAAAAAATTTTTTTTTTGACATTATCACTGTACGAAAAACCTGCACGATTACTTTACACGGTCATTTACAAAATATTGTGGCGTTTTTTTGAATGTTTGTTCGTATTATATATATATATATATATATATATATATATATATATATATATATATATATATATATATATATATATATATATATATATTTAACAATCTTTATACTGTCTGGCATCTAGACATATTGTTGTTTATTTACAGCAAGTATTATGATAATAAATCTACATTTTTTTTTTACAACACTGATGCAGTTATGAAACGATGTAAATTTAGAACAAAATATACTAAATTAAAATCGTTTAATATGTTTGATAATATTAAACGGTCACAGTGTCATTTACCTTTATAAATAACGTGTTAATGTTTTAATTTTTAAACTGAAACTATTTGGCAAAATCGTTTGATTTTTGATTATTTCTATTAAGTTCTTTTCCTATAAATATAAATAAATAAATAATAATAATGATGAATCAATAAATATACGATTTTAACGTAGTCTATTAATCATATACATTTTATACTATTACAACTTCAATAGCCATACAATATGAAGTATTTTGTTTTTTGCATAATATTGAATGAATATATTAATGCTGAAATATATATTTTATAATAACAAATAGTAATAACTTAGTGATTACTGATACACAAAAGTTTCCAAATCAAAAATTATTAGTCGTTTATACACATAAAATATTTAACTATCACAATTAATATATTTAATTGCTGAAAAATCAATTACTGAATAACAAAAATATGTTTTTTTTAATACTCGTTGAACAGCACTTTGGACCGAATATTTTTTCTTTCAATATTATCAAAACTCGTGTTACTAACAAATTTGACGTCACATCATCTAAATATTTTAATATTTGAACGTGACAGATAAAAAACAAGCCTGTTTGCGGGTGGTATTAAAATCATTTATAAAATTAATAATGTGAAATATTTATATCAAAAAATATTAAGTATTCATATGAAAACATGGGTTATCGTGTAAAAACATAAATATTTTTTACGGGAATATTCTGGAAAATTTCATTTTTTCCATATTTAAAAATGGTCATTTTGGAACTCCGATAACATATAGTAGTAGTTCATAATATTTATATATTTATTGTTTTAATATAATGTATATATAATATACTTCAATTATTTCTTCATTAGATTTCACAATTTTTCTTGGTCATCATCAAAAAAATGAACAATCATAACAAAAGACCATTAAAAGGCAGGATATAATTCTTACTAACAATTTTATAATTTTCCTGATTATTTTTCTTTTAAAAGTAATCAGGAAAATTAAAAGAATGAATGATACCGTGATTCACATATTAATTCATTAAATAGATAATGCATTTGAAATACAATGCAAATGAATTCTAAAAAAAAAAAAAAAAAATAGTGAAAAAGGAAATTCTGAAGGGTAAAGTTCGTGCAAAACTGTTACAAAGGTGACACAATATGAGATCATTGATAAAATTATAAGAAAAAAAAAATACATATAAATCTATCAAATGCAAGTACGTATAATAAATTATATAAAATATGTACACGTGTATGAGTGAGTGTATTGTTTTTTCAATGTGGGTCGAAGTATTTATTTGCGCTCGTACAAACAATAATTATTAACAATTTACCGGTTTGAACTAGTTCTGTCTCGCATTTATCAGCTCTCGGCAACCGGACTTATCAGCTGAAGCTGAAGCAACAGACAAACAACCAGATCCACGCATATTAAATTCATAATTTTTTTTATTATCAAGAGACATATCTCTCCGGGGGGTCTACTCAGATATACCAATATATTATTGCCATAGGAGCAAAATGTATTTTATTTTATCATTTATAGTAGTTATATATATAATATTTTTTTTCTAATTTTATAATATATATATATATATATATATATATATATATATATATATATATGTCATTGAAGAGCGGTAGCTTTCTTGTGACTCACTATTTAATGTGAATACTTTTTAAAGAAAGTCATGAATAATTTATATATATATATATATATATATATATATATATATATATATATATATATATATATATATTAGTAATGAAAATTAAATTTATACAATATTTTTTAAATAATTTTAATTTAAGATTGCAAAATTTACAATGAAAATCAAGTTTTAATATTGATTAATTTCAACTACTGTTTGATAGAAATAATTAAAATTATTTATGTATCCTTAATTGCATATTTTCAGCGGAAAAATTAAAACTTTCTATTTATACAGTATCAACACTGTAAACTTTGTGATGTCACCGTTTATATCTGATGTCGACATCATATCCGTATAATCGGCTTATCTATGAAAACAAAATACAATGCAATGATAAAATTCTAATAATGATTATGCGGAACATACGAATATACGTAATAAAATACTGTGTGATATGATAAGATTATATATCCCAATAAAATTTCGTTAAAACTTGCTAATACTTTAGCTTAGCTACTAACTAATTGTGTCAAATTGTCTGATAAAACTGCAAAATCACTTTTTTTTTCTTAAGATTCATAATAATCATTATCTTTTCTTTTTATTTGCGTCTTTCAATTGTCGATTATTTTTATAGAAAGAAGATTTTCATTAACATATATAAAATAAATACTTTTATTTATAATATAATGATTAAAATATATGAATTATACTATATATGAATTATTTTATAAATATTTTTTTAATGTAAATATAAAAGTATTATATTAGATTTGCGTTTTTTAACCAACATCGTAATAAGATATAATAAACGGATTTCCGTTTAATAATTACATTGCTAAAAAACCACAAATAGTACAATATTTTACAATTTTTTTTTCTTTTAAATCTAATGTAATTATCATAACAATTAGGTTAATTTTAAAAATTATGATTGCTTATCTATATTTAATATTTTCTTTTTAATTTTCACGTTTATCTGATTTTCTAAAGATTAATATTTTTAATGTAAAAGTTATTTTTATATTATATTTATTCATAAAAAAAAACATGTCAATGTTATATATGATTTTGAATAAAGAAGGAAAACTGATTTATCTGTATTATTCAATTTCTACTATTACTATTTTATAAAATAGAAAATATTCGTAAGCGCAATAATAAACAATTGTTATTGATAAACATGCATTTAGAAAGCAATACTAATATATTTAATTACCAAAAACGATTATTTATTTCAAATGTTTTTCATGAGATAACTGGAAATGAAAACTAAAAGAATTTGATTGCAAATCATATTTGATGATTATTAATAACTTTCATTATTGACACATGTATTATATGTATATATATAATATTCACCAGATAACTGTGATATTTTATTATATATACATAATATGACCCTTTATTATTAAATATGACGACCTTTTTTGCAACTACATTGCTGATAATCCGGTTTGATACAATTATTTTTTGATTTATTAACTTATATATTATTTCACGTGACTGTTTCAATTATCAGATTTTTTGGACGTGTTAATAAATATTGTTATTTATAAATTTATTATTTCCAAATTTCAATAAATTTATATTATATTTGTAATACATAATTTATAAAAAAAAAGGTTTCAAACTAAGCTTTTAAGCTTCATCTAAATATATTTATTTTCAGAGAATTAAAATTGGTTATCAAATTACTAAAAATCTATTTAAATATAATAAATCTTAACGTCTAATTAAATTTGAATGTTCTCTTTTATATTATATTTTATTAAATTTTTTATAAATATACAAATTGATTTAAATTCATCTCTACAAATAATAATATGCATATGTAAATAATATTATATAAAAAATCAACTTATATAATATTTAATTTTTCAATTTTTTGTCATAATTTAACGCTAGAATTCATCTAACAAAATGTACCCTTATTATTAAATATATTATTGTAATAATGTGTAAAAAATTATATTATTACATATAGATGGCACAAATAATGTTATTAAAAAAAATAGATAACAATTATTAATATTTCACTATATTTCTATTAATTTAATAATATTAAATTATTTAAATTATATATATATATATATATATATATATATATATATATATATATATATATATATATATATATATTAAAAACAAAACTTAACTTCGAAATGTACGAGTATTAGAAAAATATAAAAAAATATATAATTGAAAGCATGAAAATATTATATATTTTTATTTCATTATATTTACCAATTATTTTATATCCTCAGTAATTGTTCTTCCAATGATTATGGAATACATCTAATAAAATATTTATTGTAAATTTTTGATTATCACAATAATATGTATGTGAACAGAAACAACACTTTTCACAAATGAATCCGTTTAATCTCCCGCACTATGAATGACGACAAATGATGATGTTCTTTTTCAGATTCGTGGGGGTCTTTTCTTTGAAATTATTTCGGTAACGCATAATCGTTTCAACTTAGAACTTCACCGAGAGGTCGATTATACAATATTTTTTTTTTATTTACATAAAACAATAGTTTATTATAAGAAATGAAGGGTTGTATATATAATTTTTCATACTAATTTTTCAGGATTTCTTGCATTAAAAATCGCATTCGATTTTGGCACAGAATCAAGAATTATCTTAACGTTTCATCATCACTTGCTTTACATATGCATTTTTTCATTATTTTAAGATTTATTTCGTTTTTCGTGCTATATTCACGTTAAATACGTCATTATAATGTTCAGAACTAGATATATTATATAAATGAATTTTTTATTTTAGATATGAATGATAATATTAAATAATATATTTATCATTATGAAAGAATTAAGTAAGATATATGTCATTATCGTTTACAAATACACAAGTACAAAATAATTCATTCATTGTACTGAAATTGGTACACTATTAAATACAATTCAAATCATTAAAATTCAAATTGAACTCAATTACAATTTTTAAATTACAAATTTAATTTATATTATTAAATTTTTCAAATAATTTAATTTTATTATAAATATATATTTGACTTTTATAATGATAAAAATATTTAATCAACATTTATTAATATTTAATTTTGTATATAAAATATTTTTTTTAACATAAATTGAAAAAAAATCATATATCTTTTATTAACAATAAAATAGGTTTAAAGTAATTAAATTAAAATTAATCTCTTATAAAATCATATTAATGAATTTAGTTTTGATTTTTACTGATCCTGTATGATCATTTTAATTAATTTTAATTGTTCGATATAAGTTCAAAAACAATTTTGTCCGTTGAATGGATCAAAATAAATTTGTCACTTTATAATATAAAAAGTCGTAAACAATCATCGAACCTTTCAGCGAACGATATTTTAAAATTATTAAATCGAAAACAGACAATGACTATTCAACAAACAAAATCGGTATTTATAACACATTAATCCGTATTTATTACTCGTAAACGCGTTATTAAATATTAATATTTTTTTAATATATAAACATAGAATAAATTATAGAAAATACGATACCAAAAGCACGTCACTAGCGATACTTCACGTGTGACTGACTGGGCTGCTTTACGTTTTTTCTTCTTTTTTTCTGTTCTTTTTTCTTCTTCTTTTTCTTTCTTTTTTTTTCCCCCCGCTGTCAATGAAGAACGAATTTGTCTGCTGGGGTAAAGCAATAAGTGAATATAATGAAAAAAAAAAAGGAAGAAATAGGATAGAAAGAGCACGCGAACAAAAGAAGAAAAAGGAAAAGGACTAGTTCGACCGGTAGGTGATGAGGGGCCGTGACAAGAAGACCGCTCTGCTGGGGGCAATTCAAGGGGAACTCGATCTACGCTGCGGTATAAAAATTACAATTATCATTTTATAATGAGCGTATCAATTTAATACTTTCACAATTGATTTTTAAATATTTAATGTAGAAGTCTAACATTTTTTGGATGTAGAGTGGATGCCTCGACTTGAAAAGATAGATTAACTTGAAAGAAAAACTTTTTTTTTTTTTTTGGATTGTAAACTGTAAATTGTTTTTATTCATTCATATATTAATATTATGATTATAGTTTTTAATATATAATTATTAAATTGTGAACTGTGAGATCAGTAAAAATCCATAAAAATAAAAATAAACAATGTAAAACTATTATTCATTTTTTACAAAAAAAAAAAAGTGACATTTTTCATATTTATAATACATATTGTGATCCATACTGTACTAAAAACGAGAGGTATCTTTGTGTGGGGCCTTTTTAGCCCAAAGCCTTTAGCAACAAGTGAGACCTCCCTGTCTGATGAAACTTTAATACAATATTGAAAAGAAAAAAAAAAGAATGAACCAAAGATTTCAAGGTAAAATTTCGTATGATTCGTCATTTTATCTCGTAATGAATTCATTATCGGTTTTTTTTCGTCTTATCATTTTTGATGCCAACCATGACATGGGTTTTGATTTCGATAACTTTTCTAATCTTCAATGAAAGATTTCGTGAATATGCATATTAATAAGTAATTTGAATATAACTTTCAAAAGAGTTTGGAAATATGTTACATAATTATAATATAAATATTTACCATTTTATGTGCTTTAAACTTTCGTCGATATTTGTTAAACATATGGTAAATATGATATATTTTTCCGAGTATCAAATAAAAACCGGTTTTAAGGAGTTTCATTCATAGTAGATTATCTATACGATAAAAATTGTAATAATCTAAAAATCGACATTATTTTAAAATAATACTGTCATCGTTGACTTCATTTAATTAATTTTATTATCCATAAATATTTAAAATATCATAATTTGTATTTAAAATTATAAGTTACGCGCAAGTTTCCTCATTATATTAAATATAATCTTGTAACTAAAATATGTTAATTAAAAAAAAATTGAAATATTAATGATATGATTATAAAAACTAAAGAAAAATAGACTTTTGGATTCGTTAACTAATATTGAAGCAAAACATCGTCAATTCTTTTATACCGGGGAGGTTATGACATTTAAAAACTTTGCAGGAGACCATTCTAACTTTACATAAATTCATTCAGATTGCACTTACATAAGTTTCATCTATATATGCATCTTATAATAGTAGAAAAATATTTTTTTTCATCAAAGCAGTTTTTACAAATTGGTGGAATTTTGAAATTAAGGATAGAAATATATATTTAGCAAAAATAAATGTATATTTTTTTGTACTTATCAAAGTGAAGTTAATCAACATAGTGTTACGATCATGGGGGATATAAAGTAATGCATTACATATAATTACTGCAGGTAATCGGCATTTAGTTAAGTTATAGATAAGCTATGAAAAAATACCATTTTCTTTATAAATGTAAAAGAAGATAGATAAGATGGGATACGATGCGATAATGTTAATGGATTCTGAAAACCCGAGCGACGAAATTAATCACGCGACGATAACGTGACGAGATTTCCCATATTGCAAGGGTGTTACCATTTCTAAGGATTGTAGGACGGTCGCCTATAAAAAGGGTGTGAGACCAAGAAATAATGGTTTCGTGTGTGAGCAGTCTTGGATCGGCGAAGCCCTGCCAGACTTCACCTGTGAGCAGTCTTGGTTCGGTGAAGCTCGGACCGGATGGACAGATCAAGGGAGGACGCTAGACTAAGGTGAAGAACGATCGGACGTACGAGTGGTCTGTAGTCGGCACCTTGGAGTTCTACGGGTCCAGAGGATCGTCTGAAAGGAGTCCTTCGAGGAATCTCACGTTGGATATCTACGATCTGGTTCTAGAAGAAGTAACGGTTATATTCCAGTTCAGTGGATCAAATATGGAATATGGGTTTAGAGATTAAGGTTTTGGTAATTTGTAATTAATCCCTTGTCGCTCTTGTTTAGATATATACATAAATGGGTTTAGAAGATATACATAAATGGGTTACAACCCATTTATGTATATCTTCTATTAATTAATGTATATCAATTATTGCCATTGACTACTTTATAACTAATTTATGTTTGTATCTCTGATTACTTTTGTTTACTGATGTATATATTCTATTGTCTATATTGTTTGTAATCCTTGATTTGTACTTTTATTTCGTTGCCGATTTTTGTAATACCTGACGGTAATAAACCTCCATTGATAAGACCTATATATATTTTAGGAGTGTATCATTTTCTATCCTAGAACTCCAACTCGAAGAATATCGCTCGAAGTTATTTACCATTAGTTATTTATATTTTTAATTTTATTGAAGAAAAAAACTTTGTTTTTTTTTACAAAAATGGAAAAAATAGAAGATTTTCAAAAATAAAATTTTTTATTTTATTTTCTTATGAAATAAAATTAATTGAATTATTATTTCGTTTAATTTTTTTTACAAATTTAGAGGAAAGATTTTATATCAATATTTAAATATTTAAATCAATTTAACACATTGCAGATAGCCTTCGTAACAATAAAATAAAATACGGTTCACGCGTAAAACGTGTCAATAATAGAGATAAATTATTAACACTGATCATTATTAATTCTCGCAAAATACATTTAGTTTTGGTATTTTCGGAATAATATATTTTACGACTCGTCTTAAAAATGAACTTTAATATAATAATTTTATTAGAAACGACGATCGGAGACATATCGCAAAGTATATAAATGTTTCGGAATAATAAAAACTTTCGGTTTTCATCTTTGTTTTTTATCAAGAAGTAATAATCTGCATTTCGAAAGAGCGTACCGTTACGATATGTCGGTGAAGAAAGTGCGAGAAGGGAGCGTTTCGCGATCGTGGTCGTTAAAGACGACGTTTAGTTCGCGGAGCGGCGTTGGCGAGCGTGGGGTGCGGCGTGCGAGCGCGCGGGACGACGCCGGTTCCTCGATTCGCGACTACGCCGGGCGATATTGTCGAAGTTATCCGAAGTGTCGCGTTCGCGTTGACGACTCCGCGGTCGACGAGTCGTCGGGGTTCGTGTCGTCGAAGAGAGACGCGTCGTCGGAAGCCGCCGGCGCGTTCGCAGAGTGTCCGCCGTGTCGATGGTGCCCCTGGGCGCTGGGGGCGGAGCGTCGGGTGCGCCGCCCCCGTCGCAGCCTCCGCATCAGCCCCATCAACACCAGAATAAACCTCCGCCGCAGGTAAGTCCGTTGCGTTACTCCCGGTATATGGAGCGCCTTCCTTCGCGTCACAGGGTTGCCAACGTTGCGCCCGCCTTTTTCTTCCGCGTATCCTGAGATCCTTCGTATTTTTAAAGCGTATTTATAGAAATCGACGACTAGTTGCGATCGTTCCGAATTAACTATCCGATTAGAAAATTTTCACTACACAAAACTACTCAAAACGAGAAATAAACGTTAGTCTAAAAGCTTTTTAAAATATATTGAAAGAATCCGGCGGAAGTTTGCGATGAATCATTTTTGACTTTTCGACGTTGTAGCGTATATTTAAATTTATTTCTTGTACTTTTAAAACGCTCCAGAAAATTTTTGAATTATTCCATCACGGAATTTATCTTAAACGTTCAACGAATCCTCAGAATGTTTCAACTCGACAATAGACGCTGTCCGGTACGATTTTTTGTAATTTTTTATCTTTACTTTTAACGAGATTTTAATTTATTTAAATAAAATGTAATGTCGCTAAATAAGTGTATTCTTTAGTAGTCGCCATATAACTTACGGACGTTGAAACGTTAGATTTTAAATATTCTCGAGGTACGTTTAAATTATAAAGATGTTCAAATTTTTCTTATATACTATATTGTCTAAACAACATGTTCAAGAAAAACGCTCAAAATCGTTATTTATAAGCGATTATCGTATGAAGTGATTTAAAAAGAAATTTTTTGGAAATGTAATATTCAGTAGATTATATTTTCACAAAATGCAAAAATACCCAAGAAAAAGAAATAATCCATACAATATAATATAACAAATGTAGCGTTGATAAATATCAACATTATATGAAACACTTAAATCATATTTCTTGTAATTTTCGTTTAAATAATGTTTCAAACTTATGTAACAAATATTGCATCACGGTTTCATCATATATGTGCGCGCTCGAGCACCACGGTTTTAATGTTTACCTTATATTTAATGTATTTATTTTTAACGAAATATTTGTATCACATTTCAGAAACCCAACTATACTTTAAAATTCACATTAGCCGGTCATACGAAGGCAGTATCGTCGGTTAAATTTAGTCCAAATGGAGAATGGCTAGTTAGCTCATGTTAGTTCATTATTAATATTGATTTAATAATTTTAATTAGAAACTTTTAATTAAAACTTGTTTATATACTTTTAGCTGCCGATAAACTCATAAAAGTGTGGGGCGCTTATGATGGAAAATTTGAAAAAACTATACCCGGTCATAAAATGGGAATTAGTGACGTTGCTTGGTCATCTGATAGTCGACTGATTGTCAGTGCCAGTGATGATAAAACGTTAAAAGTTCGTATTTATTTTTTGTATTTATACATTTAAGTGTGTTTTTTTTTTAATAATTTGTACTTCTATTTAGGTATGGGAATTAAGTTCCGCAAAATGTCTAAAAACATTAAAAGGCCATAGTAATTATGTTTTTTGTTGTAATTTTAATCCTCAAAGTAATCTCATTGTTTCGGGAAGTTTTGATGAAAGTGTTAGAATATGGGATGTTCGAACAGGTTTATTATCATGTGGTCATTTATACTTATGAAATACAAATTTGTTTTTTTCTATAAATGTTTACTTTTTTTTAGGTAAATGTTTAAAAACCTTACCAGCTCATTCAGATCCAGTTTCTGCAGTTCATTTTAATCGAGACGGTTCACTAATTGTTTCTTCAAGTTATGATGGTTTATGGTAAATAATTGGTGATTTATATTTATTTAAATAATTTTGAGGAGAACCACTTACGATGATTCGTATTTTAAAAAAATTTCAGTCGTATTTGGGATACAGCGTCTGGTCAATGTCTAAAAACACTAATAGATGACGACAATCCTCCAGTATCATTTGTTAAATTTAGTCCAAACGGAAAATATATTTTAGCAGCAACTCTTGACAACACTTTAAAATTATGGGATTATAGTCGTGGCAAATGTCTAAAAACATATACAGGTCATAAAAATGAAAAATATTGCATATTTGCTAATTTCAGTGTTACAGGGGGCAAGGTATGAATCACTTTCTTTTTTTTTCTTATTGTATAATATTATTTTTTTTACTCTATTTATTTTTGTAGTGGATAGTTTCTGGTTCAGAAGATAATTTAGTATATATATGGAATCTACAATCGAAAGAAGTTGTTCAACGGTTAACTGGTCACACAGATACTGTTCTCTGTACGGCGTGTCATCCAACTGAAAATATCATTGCTTCAGCTGCACTTGAAAACGACAAAACAATAAAGCTCTGGAAAAGTGATACGTAAACTCGTGTGCTATTTCATTATGTGGTAGACATTTGGAAGTCATTCGATTTCATTTTGTACATTGATCATTCTTTTTATTTTTCAGTCATTTTTCATTGTACTTTTGTAATGTAATTATGCTGAAAATACAGTCTTCCTTTCGACTTTTTCAACACAAATATTACATTTAACAAATGATAGAAAATAATATGTAAATTCGTATTTTTATATATGTATTTATAAATACATACGTGTGCATATTACTGATCGATTAACCGGTGAATTTGTAAAGCGTGTAAATAAAAGTCGAATATTCGTTTGGAAGACGATTTGTTAATTGTGTGCAAAGATCTTCCTCGCAATACTTAGTGTTTAATTTGAGGAATATATATTAAAAACTCGATTATTATTAGTATATATTAATCAGTATCACGATATTTTTCTATTTTGAAGTACAATGTTAGATCTATATTTCAATAGTTAAATGCATTAGTCTTATTTTTTTCTTTTTCTTTAATACAGTAGAATTTCATTTATCAACAATCAAGAGTGTGCTTACAAAGTCAAAAATAATTCGATTACTCGAAAGATCAAAGTAATATCAAATTTGACCTAAAACTAATAAATCACGCATAATACTAAAAGACAATATATCAAGATCTTATTTATAAAAAAAATAATATTTATAATAGCTATTATATGGTCAAATAAAGTGAAGTGTTAGACATTTTCTATAGTTTGATTAATTGTTGTGGTTCTACTGTATCTGCCTTAAAATTGTTTAAAAAGTGAAATGATTAGATCGCAAGTGTTACTGTTGAGGTGCTATGTATGAATAATAATTGTTCAATAGTTTTGAAATTACATTTTAACAGATTTTTGCTAAACACAACATTAACTTGAAATGTTTAGTTTGGACGCTCAAAGTTTTGTTTTTCTATTAATAAATTTTAGAAAGCTATATTTTAATATTTATGCAGAAAGTTGTATTTCTGAATTATAAAAGTTGCAGTAAAAATTGTATAAAAATTTCAATAGCTTTGTGTGTATAATTTTCATTACAAAGAAATTATTGAATTGCGTTCAGTAAATTCAATTCTTTATTTTAATGTAGAAATATTTTTTAACGTTTAACTGTCACTATGTGTTTGTGTGTTACTTATTATTCTATGTTTAATATCAATTATGTGAAGATAATTAATGCATTTAATTTCATACACTCGTATCTTTTAATCACACACATTAAATGGATACATATTTTCCGTATTATTATTATTATTACTTGTTATGGAGAGAAATTTTACTGCACAAATACTAGTTTGAGAGTATCGTTTTTCTTATTCTGTATTTATTATAAAGAAGAATTTGCACCCGATATATTAGAATTTGTTAGCGTATTGATTGTTACGTTTTATAAGGAATCGTGTAAAAATTAAACTTCAAATAATGTTAAATTTAAGTTTTTTTTTCTTCCCTTCATTTCTCCACTGTAGTATACTTTTATGTTTATAACATTGTATCATTTTTTCTTTCTTTTGCATTTGTTATGGTCTATTTTTGTTAATTTGTTTGAAAGTTGTATAATTGCGTATAATTGTAGTGATTGTTCTACTTTTTTTTTATATCACATAAAAGAAAATTTTTATCGTAGCTCATGTATGGTTTGTTTCGGTTTGAATATGACGTGAACGAAATGATGTATTTTTTCTATTAAATTGGACCATGCCTAGTCTCTATATAATGTCAGTTTTCTATATATATATTTTTTTCTCATATTTTTTTTAATTTATTGAACTATTTTTTTTAATCTTTTTGAGAATCATTTTTGAGTTATTTTTATCGCTACCAAGACAAAACCATATGTGTTTAGAAATAATGTAGCTATATTTTCAGTGATTTTTTCATAATAAATTAGTTTTTCCTCATACGTGTAAATAGATTAGTTTTTAACATAAATAAAGAATGCTTTTGTAAATGTTTTGTGTTTTTTTTCCAAAACCTCTTGCAATGTGATCGAAAAAATATATAACATTTAAATTGTTTTATTTTATATGATTTATATCCTTATGAAGTGAAGAATGAAATACATTCTAATTGTAGGTATGCATTTGATATTTTATAGTTGTTTAAAAACTTTAAGTTATAAAATATAATATGTTTTATAGATTTAAAATTTTTGTTTTTTAATATCGTGAATTATCAATTATAAACTGAAAAATTAGTTATGTCATCTCGATTAATATTTAATTTTATATAACGATTATTTTATTTTTATTAAATCGATAATATCGAAGCTCGTTTTATACTTTCGATATTTATATGCTATTATAACAAATCAACAACCCTACGATCAATATTTAAATATTATTCGCTTTGAATAAACGGTTTTTTAATAAGGATGTATTAGATTAAAAATCATTTTCATATTAAAATTATAAAATATATTCTATCTATATTCGAATTGATTTTTATTGTTACACATTATCAAATTCGTTGACCAGACGCGATATATATGTTTATATATATATATATATATATATATAATTTTTTTATATTATATTTTTTTCTATAAATAGACGATAAATATCGTCGTCCCTTGTTTTTTCTTCAAGTATAGATATAATTAATATTTTTAATCGAAGATGTATTAGAGAGTATTTTCAATATCAGATTTCAATTATATTTTTTTCTAATAAACCAAAGTAAGCATCCTTTCAGATCTATCCGATGTTCCAAAATGCATATGTTAATCTCTTGTGCAGCATCAGTACTCATCTTATCAGATATTTCAATATAAATGACTCAAATTGTATTTAAACGATAATATGGAAGTTCGTTTTAGATTTTTGAGATTTATTGAACAATTCTATTTATATTGATATTTAAATATTATTCACATTGAATAAATGGATTTTCAACCGAGATATATTTAGTTTTATAACGTATATAAAATAAAAACAGTAAATGGTGAGTAAAAAAAAAAAATTTAATATTCGTATCGAAATGTAATAAAAATATATAATTGAGGATCCTTCTTTATTTGCAACAAAACGAAAATTGTTACCGATTTCAATCAATTCTGCGACTGCAGCCGAGCAATAAGCAGCGAACTCGGTGAGCTCTTCGCTAATTTAGCTTATTATTTTAATAATTTAACTTGTATTTTACATTAATATAATAATTTACAAAAAAATGCGTGTTTTTCCATAACGTAATATTTTGTATTAGGTTAGAAATTAATATAGAAAATGTTTGAACTGCTAATAAAACAATTCTTTTGATTGTTTCTTCGATTTCAATTCATTTATTTGTATTTTAGTAGAAAATTAATTTTTTTTTTTAACCTACTGTATTATATATTAATAATATTAAATGTATTCAGCTATTAAATTAAAATTCTTTAGTTAACAATATATATTTTTATATTAAATTTAAACTTCAAATTTATAACATATATTGTACTTATTTTTGCATGTAATTTGTTTTCAGGTCATTGTGTGGAATTTTCTTAATGTAATAAATTTATAAGTTAAAGAAATATAGTTTTCTTTTTTCGCATATAACTTTAAAATCTCTTAAATATATATATTAAAATGCTAAAAGTTTGGATAAAAAAAAACAAAGATACTCCATATAAATATATATTGTAAAAAATTCTTATAATTTATATAAGCGGTGATTATTTTAGCTGTAATAATGAGCCGCCAAAATACACATATTTATTGTAAAAAAAAAGGAAAAATAAAACAAAAACCACATGGAAAAATTGTCATGGATACATTCGTGTGAAATCTAAATGAACAAAAAAAAAATATAGTAAAATTGTACAGAACGTTCTTACGATAAGTAGCTTAATTTTTGTATTATTAAATAAAATAGAAAAAAAGAAAATACATAACTTTTGACTAACGCTAATAATGCTGTGTTAATATAATACATCGAACTTATTCAGATTTATTATACAAATTTTGTAAAAAAAATCCCACAAAAATATATATAAATACATATATATATATATATATATATATATATATATATATATATATATATATATATATGCAGATATATTTATGTGCTTTTAAAAGTGTATAATATTTATTTATTTACATATATAATTATCAGTAAATAATAAATAATTGCCTTTGAAAAAACACAATTTTAATAATAATAATCAAAACTTAATTATATATTTTTTTTAAATTATAAATTAAAAGTACAGAATTCACTACTGGATTAAAAATCCAAGATATTGTTTTAATTAGAGGTTAATTTAATTTTTTTTTTCAGCACTCACACGTGCTGAAATACACATATACATACATGAACAATGTTTACAATAAATAATCGTATTACTGTCGAAATTAATTATTAATATATTTTATTTCGTACAGGAATTTAATTAATTAAAACTATAACAGCTGTTTGTTTCTCTCTAAAAAAAAAAACATCCAAACTGTCAAGAGAGAGAAATTAAAACGTCTTTCAAAAAAAACGACTAATTAGAAATAATTATACAAAATTCATAATTAATATTATGTTATCGACAACATCAATATTTTTCATCTAGTGAATATTATATTTTAATTAAATTCTATAAATTTTAATTTAATCCCCAAAGATATTAAAATATATGAAGAAAAAAAAATACAAATAAGAACGATTACACTTAAAATATTTTCTCTTTAATAATTTACTATTATTTTTTTTTATTAATATTCTAATTTTCTTTGTCAAATAATTAGCAATAAATTGAATATTTATCACAAAATAATCTCAGTATAACCTACATGCGTAATGTTAACATTTATTAAGGCTTACTGGTTTCGTTAATATTAAATAATATATAATACTTCTATCAATATACGTGTTGCTCTGAATTATATAATAATAGTGGGAAGTAGTATTTGTTTATATTCAGCGTCATTCAGCATCACTGGAGATGTATGGAATGCAATCGGTGACACAAACTTAAAAAATATTATTTATGAAAAAATGTGCAACATTTTAATTTTTATTTTACACTGTCAACTAATTAATTTATTCAAAGTGCTTATTTATAAATTTTTATATTATTTTGTAGTAAATATTCTCTATATTTTTTTCTTAGATCATATTCAACCTCAATTTGTTCTAAATATGAAGAAGTCTATGAAAGATGACACCGTTTATTGCATTCAAAATACCATCAGTGACACTCATTAAATTATTTAATAATATTTTTTTATATTAATATTTATAATAATAAAAGTATACATTAACTGTGAACAATTTCACGATGAGTGCAATCATATAAATTATTAAATATATACATAAAATAATGTAATAATAAATAAACACTGGATATTCATAGTTTCATTACTGTTCTTTATTATTAATTTATAAGCAGATTGTCAGTAATTCATAAAAAAATAATTTAACTATTATAGATTAAACTGTATAAAACTATATTGCTTCGCATTTCAAATATTATTTATATTTCCTTATAAAGGAGATCTTGAGATGAGATTCTGAATTATTTTTATAAGATATATTTTTTCAACTATTACAAATAAATATAAACAGAAACGGTATATAGTATATATTTTTAAGTTTTCATGAAACGTAATTATTTTTACACTGTTGGTAAAATAAAATGTATTTTTTTAATATAAAAGAACATTCGGAAACCACACTGAAGAACTCCATTTTTCTCTATTTTGAACAATTTTGAGAACATAAATCTTATTTAATAAACTAATCACTGTCCTAATAGAGCTGAGATATTTTTACATAACTTTAGATAGTGGACATATTTCTTTTTATTGGAAAATTTAACATAATATACTAGAAATATCTGGGTTTCAGTAAGCGAATAAGCACTATTTTTAAGCAAATAAAGGTGTCATAAAAATTATATATATATATATATATATATATATATGTGTGTGTGTGTGTGTGTGTGTGTATATATATATATATATATATATATATATAAAGATTTACTTTGGAATCGATCAGTTTGGTTTCAGATAACTTCATATATTGGTTCGTCAAATATTTATACTAATCGTGCGTCATACAAAATATACATTGGATATAATATAAAAACGTATCTGATTCCTCGTTACATACAATAAAATACATTGTAACTTTAGAATGTATTACACAATAATAAATATATTAATTTATTTTACCAGTATATTTGCTACGTACAGATCTTCCAAAAGAATGGTCATCTTTCAGCATTAGTCAGCGAAATAATTAACATATTTCTCGCGGATCATCGACCATTAACAAAATAATAATACATTTAAAATGCTTTAGAATAAATTAATCTGTTCCCCGAAGCCCGTGCCACATTTGACTACTCTTCGACGAGTCGAATCAATACTTTTCTTTACTAAACTGTCTTATTACAAGTATCGTGTAATTTCTATTTATAATTTTAAATAATCTCCGGTTTGTAACTTTTTAATCGCACACTCTGTCGCTTCTTCTAGATTATCGAAGACGGGCACATTTGCCCTTTTGGCCAGATCGATCAGGTACATTCTACCTCTGTTATAATCTTTGATTGCTCTTTCTGATAACTGTAAAATAAAAAAGAAATATATTTAATATTTGAAATATACCTGATATAATATACAATTATTTCAAAAATTATATATAAATATTTAAAAACAAAATTGATGCTTACTCCATCAGTATGCTTTAGCAACTGAACGCATAATACTACAGAGCGTGGTCTTAAACCAATACAGTGTGACGCTAAAACCATTGGTGCTAAACAACGTGTATCACTTGTTACACCGAAGAGTAAAACCCGACTATTCCATAGTTGTCTTTCATCGTACATACCTTAAAATATAAATATTTTTTTATATTATTTAGTATAATGCATTTCTAGGTTAAAAAAAATATTTATGTAAATAGTTATTTTTAAAACAAGTAAAAGAAATTTAATTTTAACTATGAAACACTGGATAAAATATAAAGACAATTTGGTTTTAAGTTTATAAATTTTGTTTCTAAGTGAGAATGTAATAAAAAGATTATTAGACATAATAAAAATGAAAACATACCTCTAAATGGAGCAGGCGATGCAGTATCTGATATTTTATAAAAATCAGATGCACTTAATCTATTGCTACTACTTGTCTGCAATGGATAGCCAACTGTTGGCACATCTTTATTTCTAAGTTCAATATCGCCATCATCTTGCATTTTGATCGGCGATTCGTCCCTGGAATACTTCGGTTTCTTTTCTGGATGATCTCCGGTAATCGGTGAGCTTTCATGCTTGTACGATATTCGATTGATTTCCGATGCCATTCTATCATTCATAGAATTATTTTGAAATAACTTAACTCTACTGTTGCTGCGAGAGACGTTTGTCATGTTTTGCCTTGTACTATTTGTTGCATGCTCGTCTTCCATAACATCAGGAAGAGAATCGCTTCTCATCATGTTTACATTCAACTTATGACTTGTGCTGCCCGAATTTGTCAATTCGAACGGACCATTATGAATTTTATTCGCATTGTCATTTGATTTCATAGATAATATTCCATCAAAAGGAAATACTGTGCCTTTACTTGGTGTTTGTGGTGGTGCTGAGAACATTCTGTTATAATCGTTCATTGCAGGTTTATAATATGTAATATTGTGCTTATCAAGTATTGGGACGACGATTTCTTCCCGCCAACTTGGTTTGCCCTTAAAGATAAAACGATTTGTTAATTGTAAATCAAAATATTAAAAAAAAAAGTGTATGATTATTATATATTAAAATGTATACTTTAATATATTACAAATACAGATGAGAAAACTTACTGTAGATGCTCCACCAAGATATATATCACGCATTGCTATTTCATCCCGAACCAATTCTGCCAATTCATCCAATCTACGACTGGTTTGTGGTGTTAATATAGTATTAGAACTATCCGCTGACTCATTAGTCTCGATCGGATTTAAATTTGGCTAAAATTAATAATTTATAATTATTATAAATTGAGTGAAAAATATAATATAATTAAATTATTGAAGATATTAATAAAGAATATGGACATAATTTATATTTTGTTTCCAACTTGAAAATTATTTATAATCTCATATTATAATTCATTATAGTGCAAACGAGATATCTTTTATAAAATATAAGATGACAACAGATAACGAGTTATAATCATAAGATACATATATATATATATATATATATATATATATATATATATATATATATATATATATATATATATATATATGTTCTATAAACAAACCTTCGGAATGAATACGCTCAATTTTCTCACAGCCTGTTTTCCATTAGAACCTAGTGCACCGGTCGATTTTTCATTGGCATTGAATAATTCCCGTTTTGTGCTATTTTTATTTTCCTGATGTTCACGATTTCCCGAATTTTCCGGCGAATTGCCGTTCGTCATGTTGCCAGTGCCGTTTTTAGCGGACGTTTGTTCTTGATGATTATGTCGCGTAGAATGCTTTTCTACAATAAAAATGATAACCATACAATATTGTGAAAGCTATAAAAATTAGTTTTTTTTTTTTTTTGGTGAAAATGTATAATGGGAGCGTGTAAATTTTATATATTTAATAGAAATAAAAAAATTAACAATAATATGATACATTAAAATATTAAATAATTTACTAAATATGTGTATATTTATTTACAAAAAAATCAATATTATAATGAAATACATGTGTTTATTTGCATTTACAGTAAAAATAATTAAATATTTAATATAATGTAAAAGTGCTCATAGTGATATGATACTTGTCTATTCTCAAATGTAAATGAGTATTTAAAAACACTTCAAAATAGAAATAAAACTCTGAACAATAAATATGACACGATGTAATTATAATTTGTCATAAATTGCACTCTTTACATATCATAAATAATATTAGAAGAAAAATTACAAAAGCCTAGTTCGAAATGAGTAAGCATGAAAATGATGTTGTATATATATATGATGTTCTCCAATATTCACAATAATAATTTGATGGTAATTCGAAAACGAAAAATAAAAATAATTAGATACAATGAATTTGCATTGATTAATTTCGTGTATCACCATTATATATGAACTGACGATGTTTTTAAAATATTGTTTCTCAACGACAGTGTAATATCATTCCTGAATATGGTATATATGATATATTGCAATAGTGATTTTATACGCAAACGGAAATAAATGCAAGTGTAATTAGCATAGATTATTTATATTTTCATACAAATCAAACAATAGAGTTGATATGTTAACACTTTAAGCACTAGGTATGCTATAAATGGTACATATATATTTTTTTATTTTAAACACCACATTACTATATATTAATATTGATTATACTTTTTTTTTGTTTTTATTGTGATTAATAAAAAATATCAATATATTATTACATAATTTATAGTAGTATATTTATAAAATAATTGTGCTATTTAATTCATAATAACAAATCTGTTGAGAAACATAAAATGAATGTTGACCCATGAGCAGTCTTATATGATTTTTTTTAGAAATCATCTGATTGCTCCTGGATCGATAAGATGAAGATGATAAAGATAAAATAAACGAGATTTTACGTTCACGTGTTAATTTTTAGTGCAAAAAAAAAAATTAAAATAAAACCAAAGAAATCAAAAAAAAAAAGAACATCGACTAAAGGGTTAATAATCGGTACCTATTCTTGAAACGAAACTCAAGATAGCTGCTTGGACACAGTTAAACAGCTGACGCCATTTTCCGGTGCCTTCGCGCCATCCATTGTTCGCTTCATTACTAATAACAATTTGAGGCTTCGCCGTCACTGTGGACGCGGCCTCATTGCATTCATTTTCGGCCGTTTTACGGATCTGGCACTCGTTTTTTACTGTATCACTATCTATATTTCTATTGCTAGCTAAAGAGCTTACGTCCAAAGTACCAGATTCCAATCGCATTAATATATTAATTCGCTTTTCTATATCTTTCAGACTTTCAGGTGATACGATGGCTGCAAATTGAAGACACAGTTAATTTTACAGTTCAGAGAAGATTCCTTATATATGCATTGTCATTATAATGATATTGTGATGCATCATATAAATATATATATATATATATATATATATATATATATATATATATATATATATATATATATATATATATATATATATATATATATATATATATACATGTTTAGATGTGGAAGGTAGAAACGTTATATTTTGCGAAAAGATTTGATTCTATTTCACTGTAATAAACCATTTGTGTTAGATTGGGTTAGATCAGGTTTAGTTAAATCTTATCAATACTAAATGAACAATTATTAAAATAAATAAAATAAAAAACATAAAAAAAAAAACAAAAAAAAGTACACTCACTAAATTCATCTGAACAGCTGGAATCGGCGCTAATTTCCGCCATTACGGTACAAAATGTTTCATAATCCACTAAAATATTTCTTGTATCGCTATCCGACTTATTTTTACTATTAATATTTAACGACGACGAATTAGAGTAACATATAGAGTCCGTATTGCCCTTTGTCGAACTATGCGCAGCAATTATACTTTCTAATGTTTCTAAAGATACGCTAACCCCAGAAAAAGATTTGATAGCGTTAAGTGTTTCTTTATAATTTAAGCTGCCCTTTTTCATTTCGTCGGCTGCATCGAAAGCGCGCTTCAATTTCCTGTTCGAAAATACATAAATGGAATTGTTCTTGTATCATCAAAAGATAAGAAAAATATAAACAATAAATAAAATAACTTAAAAATGATAAACAAATAATGAAAGCCTAAAAAAATTGTATTTAAACGTGAGTAGACTTACATTAAATGATTGGCTATTGCGGGTGCTGGCGGAGTAGTACCAGGAAACGACGGAGATGTTGATAATCCACCGCCTCTGAGAAGTAATTGAGTGCATCGTAAAGCTGCTTCTAATTCGTTAAAAACTGGCAATTCCCTTCTTTCAGCCACTTCTTGTAAAATAGCCTGTCCTCTTGAAAGATCCAAATATTCTCTATAACAAGAAATTTCTATGAATACGCATTCTTTTGAATAAAGACATATACATATACATAATAATAATAATAATAATAATAATAATTTAAAGCTTTTATATATCAAACATAAGGATACTAACTGTTCATGGATTAATTCACCGCCAATTCTTTGACCACGATGGTAAGGTTGAAGAACCAAAACTAAATGTCTCGATTGCACCGAAGCAGCCAAATGAGCTGCCTCAACGGCTGCTGCTGCAGCACGAGTTTCCGCATCCAGAACAAAGAATAGCACTCTGGCCGATTGTTTCGCTTTATGTTCCTTTTCTATTAAATCTGATGACCAATCTGCCACTTGCTACATAAAAATAAATAATAATTATTAAATAGGTAGTTAGTAAAAATATTATCATTATAATTATATTAAAAAATATATATTGTATTGCGAGCGATAATTGAATTTTATATTAACGATTGTTTTCAATAATGACAATATAATATTTCATGATAGAATAACAAGTAATATATCATGACAACAGAATTTTATTAGTTAAGTGACATCATGTGGGAAGGATGTTAAGAAAGATGAGAAAATAATTATTTTCCAAGTATATATATAAGTAGTTATTATTTCTGTAATATTTTTTTATAATAATATTCATATATAATTGGTCAATGAATAAGACCTGATCTTAAAAAAAAATGAGTAATCAGAATACGACACTATTTAATATAAAATATTCTTAATATGGTTTAAAAATTTAACTTAACAATATAATGATATTCTAGTACTTTCTTTATATAAATTGAAACTTACAGGATTATAATACGTGATTCCCATCTTTTCAAGAGTCGGTATTGCTACGTCCCATCGCCAAGTTGTAGGATTACATGAGCCGCCCAAAAACACTTCATATGGAGGAAGTTCAGGAACTGTTCCTATAAACATCATTTTTAACTTAGATTATCACTATAAAATTAAAATCTTCAGACTTATAACTATTAAAAACTTACTTCTATTAAAATAACCCATAACAATAATAAAAATATCACAGATAGATCACACTATAAATAACTTATGTTTATGAATATAATAATACTGATAAAAAAAAATGGCAATCAATATAAAACGATGGAAATTGAACTCAAATAAACGTCAATTGTTCAGGGTAATGAAGTAAAATTGTCAACGATGACATATTGATCTATTAAAAAAAAAAAAAAAATAGAAACAGAGAGACAAAGCACGGAAGGCCAGATCGACTTGACGTCTGATAAACAAATGGACTTCCTCGCTGTCCGGTCACGATCTTTATATTGCCATGTGCCAAGAACTGGTTGTCTTCGACGTCGTTCGAAGGTCCGTCCGGTTGAATTTTCTCGTTCGCTTGATTGACGCAATGAGTTTATTTAGTATTTTTTTTTGTTTTAATTATCGAAATCGATTCAGATTAGTAGTTTCGAGATATATGAATATTTATTGTAATCGTCAACGATAATAATGCGCGATTTTACGAGGATCGATTTTCTTCTATACGTTTGAATTGTATGTAAAGTGTACTCGATGTGAATCACTCTAAATAATGGAGTAGAATAAATAATATGACGATATTGATAGATATTTGGAAAAGTTTAAAAATATGATTCAGACTAATTAATACACTAATTACTAGCATACATTTTGTGCAATTTAATTATAATATTAAATTAGTATTGAATGATTTTTGATAAAAGAAAATATTGTTTATATAGTAATCTGACTAAAATGATTTTGATTTCTAATATTCTATATATGGAACTATTATATAAATTAAATATATAGTTATAAGTCGAAGAAGATTTATCTATAGACAGAATTCAATATAAATTGATGATAATTAAATAATTATAACTATCTAAGTTTTTCTATTATAGTATTTTCTAGATGTAGTAGATTTCTATTTATATATCAAATTTAATGCAGATTCAATGGAATAATAAAATAAATTATCAATAATAATGAATATTAAAATGGACCACACAACTTACACGTAATTCGAAAATTGAATAACAAAGATAAACTTTGCTAAAGTCATTAACATCGTTGATAAGAAAGGGTAATTTTCCTATATAATATACATACATTATTAGATAACAATTTTCAATGGTTAAACTGAAAATTTTGAAAGCAATAATAATTATATTTATTTACATTTTAAAAATTTGATCTTTTGATTTTTTTTATTAAAAATTTCTGATATATATATATATATATATATATATATATATATATATATATTGATATCGATATATTATATAAATTAATATAGATTAAATTAACGTTACAGTTTTTTGGTTCATTGAAAAAAAGGCCACATAAATAATGTCTGTATTTATAGATCGCGATGAAAATGATGAAATTGATAACAAACATCGATTTATTGAAATTTACATTATTACAAATAATATATAATAACATATTTATTAAACGATAATATCCTGATGTGTATATAAATATATATATATATATATATATATATATATATATTTTTTAATGAATCGCGGAACAGCTCATCGTTAGTGCGAATTGATAGGTGAATACGTAGAATATTTTTTTTTAACGTTTGAAATACGTGACGTAGAAATACTATTTATTAGTGACGTTTTTGCCGATATTCGTGAAAAAAAAATATTTTAATTTATTCCGTATAAATAAAACGAGTTTTATGAATTGCGCATTTATTGGTATATGTTTGATATTTTTTTATAATATATATTCACGATTTATCTAGAATTATTTTTATATTATATAATATTGTTAGTGATAAAAGTATCGTAAAAAAAAACAAACTAGAAGAAATAATAATATTATAAAATAAGAAAAATTATTTGATATATCAAATGTATTTAATTTTTTATGACAGGTGCAATGAGGACATTATTGTAAAATTGTCAGCTATTTAATCGTTAACGAGTATTATTCTTAGGAAATGTATAAATGTCAACAGTTTTCAATCATATAAAAAGAACCAGTTTTTTTAAAATAATTTTATTCAATATAATATATGTCATTAAATAATATATATTTCTTTCTTATAGCGTTCACTAAAAAATAATTAAAAATAATATATTGTATATCGAAATATTTATATTTGAAATTAAAGTTATGTTTTTTAAATTCGATTTTAAAATATTTATTTTAGTAAAAAAAAAAAAAATAATTCTATATAACTAGACAATGATTACCCTAGTGACGTCACTAGTTAGTTATATTTAATTTAATTCGTTAAATTAAAATTGTTTAAATCATAATTCCAATAATTGTGACGTCGAACAGGACAATGGTATAAAAAGAATAATTGTGGATAATTTTATATATATATTGGAACTGTTGAGTTTATTCTGGAAAAATGTGGATTTAATAAAGATTTTTTCGAATTTTAAATTGATACGCTTTTGGAAGAAAACTCGCAAATTTATGATTCAGAGAATCCTATGTATTTTCCTATGTATCATAAAAATCTTGATAGAATGATAAAGAGGAAAAACAATACTGATAATCTTCTAATTATTTTTCACATATCGTTTTCGATTTGAATAAAAAAAAAAAAAAAAAAACATCGCATCACAAAATCATCGTTTGAATTAAAAACGATTAATTATTCTCGATTTGTCGACTGCCAGACAATTTTTTCTTACATATATTATATTTTTTTAACCGAAAATTGACTGACAAATTTACTTAATTGCTTACACTTGGCTTTGTATGCACAGCATAATAATAATAATAATAAAATATTAATAATGAATCATCGTAAAGTTTACTCACCATTATCTGTGGGCTTCTTGGACGATTTACACGCGGTTAAATTTTGATCCGAAGACGATTTCAAATTTGATGTTGTTGACGACGTTGAATCTTTCGATTTGGACTGTAAACTGTAATCGAATAATAATAATAAGATAAATAAATAAATATATATATGCACGTTCGATATCCGGGTATGCAATATAAGGTATGGAATATAAAATATATATATATATATATATATATATATATATATATATATATATATATATATATATATATATGAATAAACAAATAAACTATGGTGGCAATCAATCTTAGAGAACCATTACGATCTTCTTCAAAAATTAACATAGCGTAACCTTGTCGATATTTTAAAGCAATAAATGCGAGTTCATTACCCGGCCTTGTTCAAGATACTAAAAATGAACAATACCAGTTATTTGCATATCTGGAAGATGTTAAATCAACTTTCGCACTTTTTTTTCCGTTAATTATACTTGGGTATATATATTTTTTTATTGTTTTACCAGTGATTCGAGTCTAGGTAGTGTGAAAATATTTAACTTTCAACCTCGTAAACAAATAAGTAAAAAAATAAGTTTGTTCTGTTTAAAATTACACGGAAATTGCTAAAAATAATATTACTTAATAATGAAAATAAATAAATTAAAATATTAATTTAAATTTATTATAAAGTTTAATGTATTATGAATTTACATATAAAGTATGGTTCGTGTTTCGAGAAATAAATATTATTAAAAATTGGATTGTTGCGTTTTTCTTAAATAAAAATACAGTAATTTAACTAGCGAAATTTTAGATTATACGTAAAATAAACAGTATTTAAATTTTTTCATCATATATGCAATTTTGTCATTTTTGATACATCATAAGTATCATAATATATTTACGATATGTATTTTTTTTTTAGAATAAATTATCCGAAATATAAATTTTAACATATTTTATATGAAAAATTGGTAATAAAAATATTTTCAGTTAGCCAAAAATCACGACAGAAAGTTGGCTACTCATTAAAAATGAAAACATTTAAGCTATACAACACAATATAAAATATAATTAGTAAATCATTGGAGCGATCCTTATAAAGATGAAATCATATAAAATCTAACGGTTACCATAAAAATATTGTTAGGATATATCCAACGTGTGTTTTTCTTTTCTTTTTTTTTTAGATATTTTTACCGTCTGTATCTAAATTTGTTCAGTCAATTATATTCGATTCTTTTATCGATGAACACATGTGACAAATATTTAAAAATGCTCGTAGCTGTTTTGGCACGTAAGGTGAATATCCGTCTTTAAATGTAATAAATCGTTACATGTAAAAGACAGATTTAGAAAAAGGTCGTTACGAAATAATAAATTTAACGTATAATTATTATTATTATCAATTAAAATATGTACGGGAATAATTAGAGTTTGTAAAGTTTAATCGTGGAAGGAAAACTTTTACGATACTATTATAGTATAGGGCATGTTATAAAAATTACATGAATCATAAGTATCGGAAATGTTGTCAATGTAATATAATAATAAATATTTATTGATAATATGTATAAACTGATTTTATATTAAATGGATATAAATGAATATTTATATTAATAATTTAAAAGTGTCATTTATATAAATAGATTTTAGGGTATTTTTTGAATTCATTGTATATAAAAATAATAAATAACTTTTCAAATAATTGATATAAAATTTCAAATCACGCTATATATATATGAGAACTAAGATCTAGATATTGAAATAATAGACTCAAGTTTTCACATAGAATAACGAAACTGGATCTTTATTAATTCAGACTAGCGGAACTATTATCCATGAAGGACGTTCATGGCCAAACGTTTTGCGTCTTAAGTACATTTTATTTTTCATTCAAATTGATCGAATTATTATTTCTGCGTTTCATTTTCAATATATTCTATTGAAATGATTAAAAAAAAAACAAATAAATTTTACTTCCTATGTGTAGAATATTCAAATATCAAACGTTTCAATATGTCAATTTATCATATGTTTTGATCAAATTGTCAGTTCAATGTTTTTAATAACTATCAAACGAATGAAAACAATAATATGTTGTAATAAATATAAAACGAATGTTAAGTTACGATTTATAAATAATAATTTAATTATTATACTCACTTTCTACAACGAGCTCTCCTTCGGAGTTCAGCGGCAAAAACGCAAAATTCACCAAACGAAAGCGACAGTTCGCTTCGACTGACACACTGTCTAGCGCATACCAGCATTTCGAACACTGTCAAATAAAAAAAAAACAAATAAATAATAAATAAACAAATATATTTATATATACATATATTAAAAAAAATTGTACAATCTAATTGTTTTAATACACAACAGTGGTGGGGTGCGGTGCGATCGATTTACGCGGATGTCCGCTTTTGATCCCGGTTTGTGTCGTTAACTTTTTTCAACAGTACGACGACAGTCACGTTCACAGTTATTTATCACTTATATATATATATATATATATATATATATATATATATATATATATATATATATATATGTACAGCGTGTAAAATAAATAATATACGCGTAGAATAAAATAATACAAAAAAAAAACATTAATAAATTATATCACGCCAATGATGATGATGATGATAGTGAAGTGAATGATGAGTGAATGGAGACGTTGTTCTCTCTTTGTTGCCCTTTGTCACTGATGTCGGTCAAATTAGTGGGCGTGCGGAAAAAAATACGACGGAAAATTTGGAAAAATTTCAATATTAAGTCATCGCGTCGTGGAAAATTATTATTATTATTATTATTATTTTAATTATGTTTCGTTCGAGAAGCGGTTAAAAGTTGATTGAAACGATGCGCGATTCTGGAAAATGTCGACTGAGTCAATCTCAATAATACATCATTTCTAATTGTAAGATTTAATTAACAAACGGTAAAATATATTTATGATCGTTTTATGATTATAATAATATAAAATACATCACATTATATTTTAAATTGGTACTCGATTTGCAGAATTATTTATCGGCGCACTGTGGAAATAAAGTTTTGAAACCACTTCAAAAAGAATAACCGAACGATTCTAAGAAAAAGTTAATAAAAGGCGTACGCATAAATTATTTCTTTTGTACGGATAAAATTTTACTGATATACATACATACACATATTTGATGAAGTAATTTTCCGATATATCGTATGTAATGGATAAATATAAATCATTATGATTTTTTTTGTACGTGATTATTCATGCGTATTAAAGGTGATTGCGTGTAAATGTTAAGTTCAATTAAAAGATATTCCATTATATAGAGTTGACCCGTAGTACAAAGCTCGCACGTCAAAATCATTTATATAAATATAGAAAAAAATTAAATCGAAATTTAATTATTAAAATAATAGAACTCGTTAATCTCGAATTGTATTTGTAAATATTTTTGTATAGGAATAGGAATTTCTTACATAAAGTGAATGGAATCTTGAAAGCAATAATACCATAAAATATTAAAACGCTACGTATATATTTTAAAAGCGGCAACAATAAAATTTTATCGTAGCGATTATCTCGTTTCAGCTCTCGAATCCATTTAAAAACACTTTCTTGAGAAAAATCGGTGCATAAAATTGAAAATGATTTTTTTTTCAAACACAAACAGACCTCGATTAATGAAAGAAATTCATTCAATATATTTTTTTTTCAAATTTAAATTCTCACTTTAAAATATATACATATAACATGTAAAAAAATAATTATTTTCAGAAAAAAAACGTATGACCTTTATTTATATAAAATAAGCAATATTTTTAACATACATATGTTTATAAAAATAAGTAAACAACTAATAAAGATATGTACGTTAAATACTATATATTCGTGATTCGATAAGTGTTTTATTATTATATGTCATATTGCAACAGAATTGATAACAATATCAACTTATTTTAACCATAAATATATACTATATATAATAATGTCAATTTTCGTAATTATAATATATATATATATATATATATATATATATATATATATATATATATATATATATCTAATGTTCCCAAGTGAGTTTCATTACGAATAATATTATCCGTTGCGTTATATTTAATTGGAGCGTTTTTATGAATTAATAAAATGTACGAAATTAATTAGTATTTAAATATATTCACAATTATAAACGAGATAAGTTAATGTATTATTTTTTTCGATGTGAGACATACACATGATGTCATCATACTCATTTAAAGTACGTATTCCTTTTTTTTTTAATTATGCGCATATCGATATCAATTAAATAAAATTACACAGTAGCTACTCGCTTGATTACAAGCGGACATGTTGATAAATTATAGCACGAAATGAATAATAATAATAATAATAATAATAGAAGAATAATAATTAATTATGTTGACAACAAAATATTTTGTATATTTGTGAAATTTTTGTTAGTGTAAAATGTAGTTATTTATATAAAATTATATTTTGTAACATTTTACATATTTAAATTTTGTGTAAATAATATACAATATATAGGTAATAAAAATAGAAAAACGATATTTACTGAAAAGATGAAAAGGACATTAAATTTATATATGTTAAATAATAGAATAAACTAAGATCAAAAATACATATGTATAAAAATAGCTAGCAAATATGGATATTTTTAAATATAGTCTTTTTATATATAAAAAATAGTTATTTAAATTAGCAATTTTTTAAATTTTTGTGTACCATGGACAGCTTCTCCAAAATTATAGAAATACTTATTTCTAAACGCATAAATATAAAATAGAATTAATATATATATATATATATATATATATATATATATATATATATATATATTTTTTTTTTTTTTTTTAATAAATAATTGATAATAATATACACATAAGAGGGGATAAAAATTTATATTATCTTTTCAGGATAATTTAATCATACCTTTGAGGGATTCGCGGATCTAGGTTAAAAATTCGTAATTAAGACTAATTATAGTTTTATTTTTTTTGTTTTAAATATTATAATATATTCATAGTTTAATATAAAATGTTAATTTAACAACTAAAAAAAATGCGTAAGAGAGTAAAATTAATATATATATACACATACATATACATATATTAGTTTTACAGTTAAATTTTCATTAAGTGAAAAAAAATCAATTTATTAATGAAATATATACCGATATGGATATGTTAAATATACTAAATAACACATAATAAAAACGAAATTAATAAAAAGTGGTGCCCACACAGGGTCATGGCAACCTTCGGCAGCCACGACTAGTTCACGACAAATGGTGGCGGATAACACCGTAAATGGTTAACAAACAGAACACGTGAAATTCGACGGAAAACCTTCGAATACGATCTGTAAAAGTAATTCGTTTTATTCATCTCGAAGGTTTCGGACGAATAAAATTTCGGAAGTTAATTGTTTTCTCGTTGATAATCAAAAATATGACGGAAATCTTCGATTTGAAAATTTGAATTAAAAAAAAGCAAAGTATATAATTGAATATATTATTTTTATTATATATATATATATATATATATATATATATATAAGGTATATCAAAATATAAATAATACGTAAATATATACTGTTTTTAATGAACAAATTAATTGCATTTTTGTAGAAATTGTTCTACGCATTTAAATTCCACTTCTTAGATAATTAGCATAGCTGGTTTTATACAATATACCACATCCTTCAGGATTTCAGGAAATACAATCATACTGATTGAAATTTTGAAGTTCAAGGTTCATTGAAATTTTGATAAAATTAATAATATATAA
Source organism: Leptonema lineaticorne (assembly GCA_024500535.1). Lineage (NCBI taxonomy): Eukaryota > Metazoa > Arthropoda > Insecta > Trichoptera > Hydropsychidae > Leptonema > Leptonema lineaticorne. The sequence goes on from JANIJI010000001.1 coordinate 7,318,273, forward strand.
GAGAATTTAAAAATAATGCATAACTATTTATGTTATTTTTTTTTGGTAGAATTAATGAATAATTAATACTGGCAATAAAAAAATTATAAGTAAATAATATAATAATGTTGAGGCAGGTTATATAGTTCAAAGTACCCGTAATTAAATATAGTTGAAACACATGAATGACAAGTTGTTTTAAGAACTGATTCCAAGCGTTAATTAATAGGAATAATAGTAATCTTCGAATTTACATAATAAAATACAAAAAAATAATAATAACAACGTAAATAAGCAATCCGTAAAGGAAAATAACAATATGTAACTCTTAGAAATATACCGTGAATTTTCTGTAAATAAACCACAATTCACGTCAAATTTATGATAACGACATGTGATAATCAAAAAGCGACCGATCAAAATTTTCCGATTGTTTTAACGGAATTATTTTATGTGATTAAAAAAAATGCGCATGAGTCATTTTGCGATTTACGGTAAATATAATTTCAATATTTATTGATCAATCTAGTGAAATCCTTCTTTTTATTTATACGAACAAATATCCGTGATTTTTTTTTGAAATGTTCATATATTTATTTTTATGATGATTAAAAGACACTCATATGCATAATAAAAATTAAGAAAAAGAAGGATTCGCAATATTGAATATTAAATTACTCGAGTGATAATTTGGAAAATCCATTGCATATTCTGAACACAATATAAGGTTAACTTGTTTCTGAAATTATGATTACTATTTTTATTTATTCGTCTTGTAAACAATTATCTATAAATTATATGTATAAAAATTAATAAATAACCATATAAACGTATACGTATAAATTTCCGGTCATTAATAATGTGAGAACAAAAACGTATTATTCATAGGAAGCATCTTACGAATGTTTTGTATATAAATATCGCGTGTTTACTATAATAAAAAAAAACATATATAATGTTAAAATTAAAATAACATAATTGAAAAAAGAAATGTTTAAGGAAAATATGTGAAATTGATGGTTTAGAATAAAATAATAATAAGGTAAAATGAGATAAACAATTATTAAATGACATCATATTAAATAGAAATTTGACGTAAAGCTTCGGAGAATATAAAACAAGTTTAACTATTATATATAATATTGTATACATTGTGTTTGTTTACGAATTATTGCATAATATTATTAATAAAAAGATATTTTTTATATATCAAAGTGTATTAATATATTATAACAATTTATTTTGATATAAATTTTAAATTACTGCAAACTATAATATTTTTAAAATAAATTCAATTTCATGAAATACAAAGTTCATGTAAAAAAAAACGAAAATATTTTATGTCTGAAAAAAAAATTAAAGCGAATAAATGCGATACCAGTTTTTCTTTCTAATCTTGGCGCAGATTTATTTTTCACGCTCAAACTTCAGACATTTATCGAATGATTAGATGTCAGTGTAATTTAATTATTTTTATAATGTGGAAAAATGTCATTCATGCATGAAAATTGGCATAAGAGTGACATATTGAAATTTATTCAGGTTTAAAAATAATCGCAATAAAAAATCGATATATTCTATTATTAACCCTTTGCACCGTTTAGTCACCACTTGGATTGAACTAAGAATTGGACTTTTATCTTAATTTATTTGTAGCGAATTATCATATTCTTTCTATATTATATTATGATGTCTAAAATGACATTATTTTCTTTAAATAGAGTTAAAATTTTTATATGTTAAATTAGTTCGCAATTATAAATCGAATTGCATTTTGGGCGTTGAAACTTCTTTTTTTTTGGTTCAAACTTGACAATCTTGCTAAAGTTAAAATTGATAAAACGATTGTGTAGATCAATATACTGTTTTTTTTAAGAAAACTTTTGAAATGGTGACGAAAATTATTTTTTTAAGTTTAGAAAATTTTTCAATAAATCTATACTAGATATTCTATATAAAATCACTAAACAGCAGAAGAATATAAAAACATACATCTTTTTTTCGTATAATAATTTTAAATTTGGAATAGAAAAAAATCGACAATAACACTGGCGAAAAGTCTCGAGTGCAAATGGTTAATATAATATATACGGAAAATTAAAACCGGAAATTAGTACAATTTCCTTCAAATACATCCTCTTTGTGTTTCGGATGTGACACGATATGATACTTCGCGGTTGTTTTATTTATCACGTACATATGTAATATATATATATATATATATATATATATATATATATATATATATATATATATATATATATATATATATTGGCAAAAAGGCAATCAGCCAAAAACAATCAGTTTGGCCAATGATGATGTCAGTGGCCGCGATGACTGCATCGCCCCTTTCGACATAGCAGTGTTGCGGGCCACCAGGTCCGCGGACAGGTGATATAGCATACACACACACACACACACAAATCACAATAATGAAAAAAAAAATAACGACAACGAAAAAAAAAACGGATCATTAAATCTCAACTCACGCGATTAATTTGACCGCAACACTCTCGAGGATTACATCAACGCGCGCGCAGTTCAGTAATCGACAACTGTCGACATTCGATAGTGAGAATGAACGCGATATATATAGATTATGGAAAAAGAATGAAACTTAATACTAATAACAATAACTTAAGATGGCGCTAGTGAAAATGATGATTAGGTAATCGGAAAAAAATTATCGTATTTGACGCGTTCGAGTAGAGTAAGCGAATTTTTTGGCGACATTTTTGTTTTATTTTCATATATATATATATATATATATATATATATATATATATATATATATATATATATATATATATACAAAGGCGCCACTTAATTTGAGTATGAATAAAAATGGCTGATGAATAGAAAATATTTTCAAATTAGCACATATTAATGAACTAATATAAGTTTATAACATATCTTAAACTATTATGAACTAATATAAGTTTATAACATATCTTAAACTATTATAAACTAATATAAGTTTATAACATATCTTAAAATATATATTATAAATGGTTCTGTAAAACTTCAAAAAAAAAAAATATAAATATGTATCATCAATTTCAGGTATCATTAAAATATTAAATGATAATTTTTATATTACTATTTAATTATTCATTGATATATAAGTTCTTATTTTATGTTTTATAATGGTCAATATATTTCAATTTTTTACGTAAAATTCTTAATTCGATTATATCTATAAATATTTATTAGAATTTTGATATCATTAGAAATGTGTCCGAGTGTATTTATAGTCGAAATTTAAAATACTTATCAAACCGATAAAAGTTCGAAGAGAATACTAATTTTAAAACTGAAGTTTATCTTTAGATTTCTTCACTAATATATATATATATATATATATATATATATATATATATATATATATATATATATATATAAATTCTCCAGTGAAACCAGAGTGCTATTCACGAGAACACGAGTGGTTCTAGATTGTTTTCATAAAAAATACAGGTTTATGTGTATCCAATATAAAAACATAGGAAGGCAACTAACTTATCTCCAATATATATGCTTAAGCGTGAGCGCACAAGCACCTGTTCCAATTAATCATGATGAGGAAGATAATAGGTGAATGAAAAACTGGACGATGAAAGAAACGCAGTATGAAAATATTAGATTAGTGATGGAAGTGGAAAATGTGGAGGAGGTGCCGGAGCCGTTCCTGGACGGGGACAGATGTTAAATTTTTGTTGCCAACCATCGTGTTTTGAAAAATATATGATATTCTATATAACCTATAAAAATTTAGATAAATTTATATGTATGTAATATTATCTGTCTGGTGCTGTATATTATTTTTAGTTCGACTCCCTGGAAATCGACTAATAACCACAATTCTGGAATATATACCGGAAATTATATGATATAAAAAAATATTTCCTTTAAAGGCAATAAAAAAAGAAAGATATAAATATAAAAAAGATCTCATTGAATATGAACTACTGGAAAAATAATAAATTTGCGTGTAAAGTTTATATTAAAAATCAGAGCTTTATATCCAATATGAAAAGAATAAGAAATTTATCGAATTTTCAAAAAAAATTGTCCAATTTTTTAAACAATACATTTTTTTCCTTCTTTTAACACATTTTTGTCACAAAACAGGATAAATTAATTAGCAATAAAATGTATTAGTGAAACATGGCTAATGCTTCTATAATAACACGATAATTGCATAAGCATATGAGGTCATTTATCGTTACAAAATAATTACTATTTATCGAAGATTATTACGATTACGTAAGATAATATTATATTAAACATTTAAATCGATAATAGAAATCAATTAAACGGGAATAAAACGCGAAAAATATACTGACATTTGTACGGTGAAAACTCTTTTTGGAACGGTTTAACAAACTTTTCATTACATACATACAATTTCGAGTATTTAACAATTGATAATGAGTTGTGAGCAAAAACGATATTAGACAACGTCTAGCAAATTACTTTTCTCGGAATCGTAGGAACAAAAAAAAAACGGTTGTTAATTTTCATTAAGCGGATACGAATATAAGATACATGGCATGTATCACACGTTATAACAGCCTATTAACTAATAATAAAGTAACGTTAATATATATACCATATATATATATATATATATATATATTGGTTAAAAAAAAAGGTTAAAAAATAAAATAATAATAAACTAAGATTATAATATAATATGCACGCTTATCGTTAGAATCAGATATGGTAAAACGAAATAATTGAATAAGATCGATTGGATACAAAGAGTGTTAAATGGACAAACATTAATTATTTTGATCGTCAGAATGATATAAATCACCAGAAGAAAAAATACAAACGATCAGAATACGTATGATGTATATGTATATATAAAAAATGTATATATATATATATATATATATATATATATATATATATATATATATATATATATATATATGTTATAATGAATAGATCCGGTATACGAAATTCGCGCACTGCATTATCGTAAAATAGATCTTGTAATATATGAGCGTTTGAGGAGTCGATATTTTAAATAATATAATGATAGTTTATTTATTTATTTGTGTATTTTTTTTAAATGCGCATATATATCCGTCGTATTCTGACAGCCTCGAATGTATTACGTGGGATCGCATCAAAGTAACAGGTACAAGTTTACAAGATGATATAAAAAAAATAATCCGTTATGACGTAATAAGAATATAATGGGGATTTATGGCAATCATATATCCTTATTTAAATATATAATTAAAATGTTAACATTTATATGTATATTGTGCAAATGAAGAAGCTAATTTGATAAATATTTTTTTTTTCATTATATTATTAATGTGTTTATTCATATGTATGCGGATATAAAAAAATATGTTATTATTAAATCAAAAAATGATTTTGTAGCAAAATAACGATCATATTCATCTAAAATTGTGTATATGTAAAGTTTGAGCGTTGTAAATATTATTAGAACAAAGCTATTCAAACGTCAATTAGTGAGAATGTAGTAGCTATTATAGAATATATGGTTAATGATATTTATATAATAAGTTTAGAATAAATAGTAATAAGTATCGATGATGTCATATCAAACTATTAATTTTGTAATTCAATATAATTATTTAAATTATAAAATAATTTTTAATTACTTTTTTTTAATAAATTTATATTTAACGAACTTGTTCAAAATATTTGTATATTTTCATCATATTTATAATAATATACTAATTAAATTATTTTACAACAAATTTTTGTTAAAACTTTATAACATATATATAATAATTATAAACTACAACTAACCAACGTTTTTCAAAGCGTATTTTATGTGTTTATTCCGGCAGTTTATTAGTAAAAAAAAAAAAAAAAAACAAATTATTATATTACATTACAACTTTAAATATACGCATTATATAACGGGCAATATAGCCTGGAATAATAATAAAAATAAATAGACGGATAATGAATACGTTATAAAAATAGTAAATGAAAAATGTCGGCTAACTTTACGCCAGATGAATACATAAAACGATCGATATTACCATATAAAATTACAACGTATATAATATGATATTTCGCACACTGTATCATATTTTAAACCTGTCATATGTTCAATGATGCATCAATTGAATTTGTAATCCGTGCGTAGTGTGGCGATGACAACACGCAAAATTTTTTTATTTTAATGAATGTGTTTACTACACAAATTATAAACGCTCAGTATTATAAATTGAAGATTATATATATATATATATATATATATATATATATATATATATATATATATATATATATTATTTTTTTATGACATGTTGTTTTCAAAACACAATTGCGTTTCGCTTTCGATTCTAGTCGATTATTTAATTCAAGGTATTATGAATATGAGAAAAATATTTTATGTTGGGCTATGAAGCGAGTTAATAATATCGGCTACGGTATTTGATTTTTATTAGTTATCAAAAGCTTATTTAAAAAAAATGTAAGAAGGTTTTTAGTATATTTTAACATAAATTCATAATATATATATATATTTTTAAAATTAATTCTACGAATAATGGAAAAATAAAACAGAGAATTGATGATCAAATATCTAACTGAAGAGGTTAAAGTTTGAGGAAAATAGCCTTGATCTTAAACGAAATATACAATCATATAAAAAAAAAATACACAAAAAATAGAATGCAATTATTTGAGTTCATAATTATGTAAATATGAAAAATTTATATTTAAGATCGAGGGTTAAGAGCCATTTTTGACAAATGTTTTATAGTGGGTCACTGTGGCAGACCGCGAGGTTGATGTCAAGTGTTTCCAAACAAAGCCGAACATGTGCAGTTCAGTGTTAACAAAACATATTAAAATTTGTCGATTCAATGTCATCGACGATATGTCGACCTTTTGACGACGTATTATATATAGTCATCGTCGACGATATGAATTAACAAAAACAAAGCTGAAAGAACAAACCGCACCTACAGTATTTTAATCTTTTTTATTATTATTATTATTATTATTATTGTCAAGGTACGTACAACGAACGCTATGCTGTTTTCTTGGGTTATGAACCCACCGCGGAAAGAAATATCGGTTTTTCTTCCGCATTTTGTATAGTGTTTTAAAATCGTACGTTTGTTTGTTTTATTATTTACGTTCGGTTAGTCGAAAACCGCAAAACCGCTCACGGGTCGAGAAAGATGTAATAGGTAAATTTAGAATAAAGTTAAACGTTTTAGGTCATTGTATAATTATATGATTTCCTTTCAATTTTTATGAATTGAATATGCAAAAATACAATTTTATTGCTATTTTACTACATTAAAAAAGTATAGTAGTAATCGTTTTAACCTTTCATTCATTATATACATTATACACGATTTAAGATAAACAGTGAATAAAATTTTGTCAAGCTGTTTTTTTTTTAAATGTCAATATGAAAATATTTTTAAACATTATGAATAATATGAAAAAATGATGATTAAATATAAGTGGGTTGAAGGATTGTTATTACCAGTAAATTTCCAGAAATATTTTCTATTTGTAAAAAAAAAAACATTCGAAAATATAAAGACAATCATTGGAATAATGTCAAATAATGTGAATTACATAATTGCACGATTTAAAAAGTACGATGCGTAAACATGTAAAAAAAATAAATAATAAGACACCTTTACTACGAGCCATACTAGTTGTTAAACACTGCCAAGAAATCGGTATATTTACTTTATCTCGCTTCAATTTTTTTTTATATATCGCCGTGCGTACGTGAATAATTAAAAACAATTATAGAACACGTTTGCCAATGTGACCTCAGCCTTAAACTGTCGAAATTTGCCAAGTTCTATATTGCACACGGCGGACATTTGCGGTTTCGTTGCGATGAAATCGTAAATTACATACACACATACAAAAAAAAAAGAGTCACTGGGTCACATTTAATAACAATAGTGTTTTAAACCGTGCATACGAATCGTGAACTATCTAAACAAATCTAGATCGTAGATAAATCGTTAATGTTTTATATATATATTTTTCTTTTCTTTTCTATCTTTCTTCGTTTACAATGGAACAATGCGAATTATAATAGAATTGCAACACGGTTCCGTTATTTTGTATTAAATCTGGATAAATTTTAGATTCAGATGAAGTAATCTTTAGAAAACTGAAGAACAATGCCGTGACATCATCGAAACGCTTCCCACTTTACGAAATATCAATAAAGACAATGATGAAATGGGACGAACGACAAAATAATAAATGTAAGCACTTAAAAAACGTACAATTACAATTCAGTTTCGATATTGGAACACAATGAATCTTAAAAAAAAAATTTGTACAAAATCTATGACCTCCTTAAATAATAAATTGAGAATGAAAAAAAAAAAAGAGACAAATTTAGATCACGGTCGAAACACTATCCCCAAAACGTACGATGTTTGTTATAAATACGATACGTACACAACAAACACTTTTTATTTTATTTATCCCCGCGATTTTGGTTTGTCGTTTTTATGTATGTAGTTCAAGGTTTTAAAGTATATATATATATATATATATATATATATATATATATATATATATATATATATATATATATATATATATATATATATATATAAATTTAACGAACGAAAATAAATAGTAAAAATTTACTTATCGAAAAGTAAAGATAGATATGAAGAATTGCGAGAAAAAAAAGTGACTAGTGTTTAACAAGAAGAATTGTCATTATTTAGTTTTAATGATCGTTTTCAAAATGTGTTATTATAATGGTAAACATGTTGATTTCAATTGATATATTTCGATTAATTCAAATTAGAACATATATACCATATATATTAATTCTGTTTTATACAAAATGCGATAGAGAAGAAATGAACTAAAATAGATAAATTTCAAATAGAAAATATTCTGAAGTATACATTGTAACGATTTTTCGCAACGCAAAACTACAATTGTAAGTTTACACTCGAGAATTTCGACCCGAAATAAACTATTTTGTAGTCTAATCACATAATTATTACGTTCTTTTAGTTGTACTTGTATAATGATGGTATAAAATTAAATGATCTGTTCAAGCTTCAAGACAAGTAATTTAGATGATGCTGTATATATTAGAAATTTTAAATCGAAGATATATTATATATAAAATTTGTGCAATATGTAATATTGCATAAATACTGATATAGTTTGTCGTTTATAAAAAATGTTACGATAATTTATATACTGAAAATGTGATTGCGTTCAGATCATTTAACAACACGTTCGTTTCAAACCATTTTGTAGCGGATTAGCATTCGAAATGTTAGAAAATAATAATAATAATAATAATAATAAAAGATAGAAAAATTGCGTGTTAAGATATCGTTAGTGAACGGATAAGTAATCAAGGAGTACCGTTCACTGATGATTCATTGTTTTCATGGTCTTCTGAAACGTCGGTGGTCTACAATAATTGCATTGAACGCAATTATACTGGCTTCGAACATCTGGTCTTGAGGTACAAAAAAATAAAATAAAAAAAAAGTGCGAAAAAAAACAATGTAAACACATTACTATATATAAAATGAAAAAAAAAAAACTTTACAGTTGTGTGATACGAACGTTAGATAAGTTTCAGAGGCTAATGATACCGCTTTGAACTAAAGTAAACTCTATTTAATTATAAGTTACGTTGATAAATATATTGTATTCGAATCTAATAAGCGTCTTAAATTTCAGCCTCCGGTGATTATTATTAATTATTTCATTATAAAATGTTTTAATCATTAATAGTTGAAAATAAGAAAAGGAATAAAATATTAATACGATTAAGATCTATTTATATTAATTAATACGGTAGTAAAAATATCTAAATGAAAGATAAAATATAAATATTTTATGTAAAGTTCAAAGTTACAGACAAACCTTTAATATATGAATTATTTAAATGCAAATATATAATATTAGTGATTCGGCAAAATAATATAAGCAATATAATAGAAAAGAGACTAATCATCATTCGAAATAAATGTGAACTTACCATAAATAAAATATAAATATATTAAAAAAAACACATCATACATAATAATATCCCGTTAAATTTATTGATATTTTAAGGTGAGAACGTCGAAAATGGTCAAAGTTATATCATCGTCAATTATAATCATAAATAAGGCGTTAACTAATCTATTGTGTCACACATTTGAAATCAAAATCGTGACGATTTTCCATATACGATAATAATATATCATTATAAATAAAATAAAAACGCAATATCCTTGATATCATCAAATGGGCGCATGATGCAAATATACATAGAAATGATCGAATAAAGTACAGATGAATGAAAAAAAAAATGTCGAATCAAACTATGTAAGCTTCCTTAATTGCGGGTTTACCTTCAGATTAGACATTTGCTTGACAATATCACAATTTCCGGAATTATCATTTATCTTTATATGGAGTAGGATGACGGCATTAGGAAATATCAAATCTTACAATTTATAACCTTTGCTAGTGTATTTCAACACTGGCAAAATAACTTAAATCGAATATGAAGGTATTAAAAGGGCGAGGTAAATTATTCACAGAGATATAAATCACATTTTCAAGGTGAATAATATAAAGTCGATGAAAAGCATATATTGATATATAAATTTAAAGGTAAAGTAAATACATAGCGTAGTAGAAGGACGAGTTTGAGGATCAATGGGACAAAATGTACTATGCATTAAAATGAAATGAGGATGTCATGGATCATATTAAATGAAAGTGGCTGATGGAATCCTTGTTGGGTTATAAAAGTTATTGACGTTGGTTAATAATAAAACATGAATATATTAAAATACAATGATAAAATATTGTAAATATTATCAGCGAGATATATCATATCCGGTTTTATATTATAAAAATTAATTTAAATATATTATATAAAATCGCATAAAATAAAAATAATATAATATTTAAAAACGCATTAATATCCAATATTTCCCAGCGAATTTAACGGCAAATAAAGAATTAGAAAAAAAAAATAAATAATCGATGTGTCATCTTAATCGATTTTCATTCGACAAAACATAGTTAAAGAGACGAAAACATCGATTAAACGTTTATTATTATTAATTATTATCGTCGTAAGCGATAATAATATTTTTTTTTATTGATTTCATCGGGGAATTTAATGAGTTTGCTAATTTTTTTTTCTGCACGCCGGCATATTAAAAGTCTGAAAATTTGTCACGCGTATTAAAAATATATTAATTATAATTATGATTAAATTTTGTCATACCCAGTGTTTTGGATGGATAAAGGTGAAGATCGTTGAATAATGGTTGCACTGTGTCCGCTGGTGCACGACGACAGGGTGACCCAACACGACCGTTCCATGCTATTAATGCCTCTCTGTAACAATACAAAATTATGTGCTATTTAATAATGATTTTAAATATTTTTTTTTATAATCGATAGATTATTTAGAAAAAAAAGCATAAATATCAATCAAAAACTTTAAAGATAAATTATTTATAAAATATATTATCATAAAAATATATTATTGGAGTTCGAATAACAAAAATCCACAATAATTTTGTTAAAAAAATAAATAAATAAAATGTACATATAACATGTATGTATATATATAAAAAAATATAAATATTAGATAATAATAATGTATACGTAAATATGTAATGAAAAGCGTGTTGTAATTTAATTGTATAAAACGATGTTAACATTAACATCTATATTTTAAAAACGTACATCGAGAATAGATGATTTATTTCACTGCTACGGAAAAAAAGATTTTCATTTAATTGAAATACAAATTACGCCGTTTGATTATGCTAAATATTTTTTTTCCATAGCATAATGATATACCGTGGATTTATATTATTATGAGAAGATTGACCGTGACACCTATGGTCAGTTTTTGCGAACATCAGGTTCTCGACCAGCCTTGACTTGGCACAACAATTCCGTTTCATTACTATACGTATTTTTATATCCATGTGTGGTATGATAAAATAATAATAATAAAAAAAAAAATAATAATAATCGAGAAACCAAGACAAAAAAAAAAGATATACGAACGAATAAATATACTCACAGACAAATGGCACCGGAAACGTTCGCTATAATGAAACTTTCGACGATACAAAAAACGACGAGAAAATTTTTCATAACGTACAAAATGAGCGTTGAGAAAATGTCGGAAAAACAGACGGCGACATGACGACGACACAATAATCTAGCTAATACTGGCAGCGAAATTATTGCAAATGATTAAAACGTCGCTTAAAAAACAAAACAGATGTTCGGTTGTTATTATTGGTCATTCGATACTGGCAAAAAGTCACAGAGGGTCATAGAGATTCGATTTGACATATTTGTCGATAATATATATATGTGTGTGTAAATTTATATATATAAAAATGTGATCTTTCGAATGAAAATGTTTACCGAGTTATCAATATTATTAACGCTTCAATAGCGCGAATGATGAATTCATTCGCGTCTAGACAAATTACACGGGTCACCCGATAGTTGCGCAATTTCCTGTAGGGGTTGTAAAGATGTCGGTGTAATGAAACACCGCTAATGATAAAATGTTTCATTATAAATAACAATCTATCAATATAATTTACAATAATAATTAAAAAAATTTTCTTTAGAGATGACGTTATATAAATGAAGAATTAAAAAGCTATAAAATTTACAGAATTGAAAATAAAACATACAAATTGACGTATAAATATCAATAATCATAAAATAAATACCAATAAATATATCATGATAATGAAATAAATCGTGATTATAAATGATATTTTATATTTTATGATCGCCTTTAAACGAAGGAGTAAAAAATGAATTATGCGAGTGTTTTTATAAGTCAACGCGAGTTCATATTGTAATAAAGGAAATGGTTATCATATTTTCTCATTCTTATAAACATGTTTATATTTTTAATATTGCATTTTGAATGCCGGTGTTGAAATCTGATTTATATATTTTTTTGTTTTTTTTTTTGCATGATACAACTGCAGTACATAAAAGCCAAAAGGGTGTATTTGCTTGTATAGTATATCCGAGAAAATTAAGTTCAGAATATATAATAAATTATTTCGTTATTAGAAATTATATGTTTTTTTAATGAGTATAAATTTATCTGGACATAATATTTAGATTATTTTTGATTAATTAAGAAACTGAAAACTATAGTTTTCATAATATTTTTGGCCATAAGAAATGCAAAATATTAAATAAAAGTTAAATTGAAAACATATATTTATAAAATAAATCTATGCATGATAGTCAACTTTTTTTTTTAATATTTACGATTGTTTATATTTTAATGACCTTAAATTTTGTTAAATGTTTCTTAACTCAATGTTAAAAAGAACATAATTTTAAAATGCTAAAACCATTCTATTATACAACTGCATTTAAGCTGAAATTCGTGGATCTGTCAAAAAGGTCAGATTTACGAATTCATTCTAAAAGGGACGGCAGACTAAAAGGTACTCCGGCGCGACTAAGGAACGAACGATCCAGAAATAATTGTGATCTGGTTGTTAGGAATGAACATCAACAACAAAAATAAACAAACAAACCGTCCAAACAAAGGAAAAACCAAAACCGCACAACGCCGTCTGAAGTGAAACGAACCGGTTGCATCGACATTATAATATAATGTAAAGATTTTTCACACACACACACACACACACACACACACACACATATATATATATATATATATATATTATATATAAATATATATATATATATATATATTATATATAAATATATATATATATATATATATTATATATATATATATATATATATATTATATATATATATATATATATATATATATATATTATATATATATATATATATATATATATATATATATATATATATATATATATATATATAAACGTTCAGAGATTAAACGATGCAAGTTAAACGGCTGAAAAATAATATTTTGACGCAGATTCTAATAATTGAAACACATAAAAATAGTGTAATAAAACGATATATTAGCAACACATCGTAATAAAGTTCAAACACCTCTACAATGCAATAAAAGAAATGTGATATCAGACATTATACTAAATTCCACATATCGTTTGTTTGCGTTTAGAAATTTAGTCGTCAGTGTAATTAACTAATAAAATCAATTTTTAATTAATTTTAAAATAAACTATCACATTTATTCTGCAAAAAATACATTAATAAAAGTTGTCAATTATCATCCAGTCATAATATAATGATGTAAATCATGCAGTGAATTTTTTTTTTAATCTTATTAAAAATCTAAGATTCTTCATATTTATATAATATTGAATTGAACCAATAATTAAACATATAATTTTAATAAATAATATTTAATTTAAAGGAATTCTTTAAGATATTAATATATATATATATATATATATATATATATATATATATATATATATATATATATGTGTATATCACTAACACGTTTATTATACTTTGTGAATGGTTAACGATAAACGCTCACCTCGATACGATAATCTGAATTAATCGGTTCAAATTAAAAGAACACCAATAAAAAAACACAATAAGAACAAAGGATCGCAACGTGAATGACATCATCATCATCATCTTAGTCGTCATCGTCATCATCATTATCATCATCGCAGCCGCTATCATCACTGTTATTACTCGTGAAATTATATTTAATGTTCACGTGCGGCGACATCATCGAACGCCACGTGCAATTAGCGGAAAAATTACTCGCGTAATTGTTGATTTCATCGTTAAACGGCGATCAACATTATAATGGATAATGGATTTAATGATGATAAAATAATTTTTATATTATGTGTTTATTATATAGACCAAACGATGCAAGCATTATTATTATTAACATGATACAATTTTAATACAAATTGAATTTATTATACATTAGTCGCAAATTTGCATCATTCGGTCTTAATAAAACAATTAAAAATATACTTTTTTTTTAACAACTACATATTGTTTATTTATACAATATTATATTAATATAACGCGGTTATACGAACGCGAACACAGTCAAGACTGAAACGATGAAAATCTGAAACTGAAACGTTGGCAAAAGCGTTTGTTACCTTGACTAAAATTATAACACATCAGGAAAATTATGAATGGACAAAATAACCGATATTAAAATAAAGACACATGTATACCTATTCTGCTACAGGAAAATTTTCATATATGATATAAGTTTTCATTCTTAAAACAAAAAAAAAAATCGATCAGCGGTTTAATTTTATTACGATATATAAATCAATAATTTCAATATTAATTTGAATTATACGGATATAAATAATATATCTAATAAAAGTCGGTCAAATAATTAAAATTTTATATATGAAATAAAAAAAATCAAATATATTATATTTTATCATATTATATATGGGAATATAAAAAAAATATAAAAATGATTAATTTTTGGTGAAATTTAACGGAACATTATAAATAGTTTATTGTTAAATAGTAAAAGTAACAGTGTTCATTGAATGTTGTGTGAATGGCGGGCAAGTTACGTATGCTCTGCACCGTAGCGTGTTTACGTACAGGTAAAAAAAAATAAATAAATTACGAACCAGCGATCGACAACAAACGGCGCGTCGCGAATTAAAATTTAAAAATCGTATAAAAAATAAACAATAACGACACACGCATCGCAAATAAAATATATTATATATTGTAGTACGGATGGATTTAGATTGAAAAAAAAAAGAGGACGTAGAAAAAAAAGGCGTAATTCATTTGGACTTTTGATATATTTACGAAAAATTGCCAGCGCAATAAAGCTTTTGGCCGTATTTCAAAAAAACATCACAATAATGACGATAAATCATTCGGACGCATTTTGCGATGAAAAAAAGCCAGAATTTTTATATGATTAAAAATTTGCATACGATCAAAAAACAAATCGATTAGTTAAAAATATTACGAAATCCATTATATATGATATAATATAAATAAATAACGTACGTAGACAAGTTAATTAAAATTTTACGTAAAATAAAGACGAAAATAATCCAGTAACTTTTTAATTGACCTAAAATGGATATAATTAAAAATTTTATTTTGTATATATATTAAAACGCCTGCACACATGTAAATCATTTTAATAACGTGTCAATTAATTAAAAATAGTACATAGCGTTATAAATAATAATAATAATAATAATAATAATATTAAAAATAACAGTAATTTAAGAATTGTAAATATTGAGATAGCTGCAATTAAAATAACAAAATCGCACCACTATCGTGACTTGCGAATATAATATGCCATTAATAATAAATAAATCGTTCGTGCTGTTTTTGCTTTTATATATTTTAGTTAAAAATAATTTTAAATAAAAGTTAAGAAAATGGAAATTTTGCATATGATGAATATTAGATATATACGAATTCATTTAAAATTAATTCACATTTAAATATATAAAATGTAATTTTGTAAATCCAATAAAATCATCTAGTACAAAATAATAATATAAAAGTGATAATATTTTTTTTGTTTATTTATAATAAGAATATATAAACATTAAAAAGATCAAGTCAATCACGGTACAGTATACATGCCAATTTACAACGGATAAAATTAAACAACTTTTTGGAAAAGTTTTGGCACGGATATAACTTGTTTCACATCTCTGATCTAAAACTTCCAATACCAAAATATACATGATGTCATCGCGACAGAACGAAAAAGAGAATCGACCGACGTTTTCCTTTCTCTTTCTTCGATTTTCGAAATGAAAACATTAAAAAATTCATGAAAATCATAATAGTCGTATTTTAAAATTAAAACGAGATATTATATATATATATATATATATATATATATATATATATATATATATATATATATATATATATATATATATATTAAGTTAAAAGGCAAAGGGTATATGTGCGATTTTTGAACGATAAATTTGTTCGGTTAAGATAACAGTTAATTTATACAGACGGCGAATTTCCTGCAGATTATATTATATCCTTCGTGATTCGAACACACAAATTATTTTTTTTAATTCATTCTATAGTTTAACGACTGACGGTGGAAACGTGGGAAATTAATTATGACGCCATCGAGCGTGATGCTACCGTTTAATTTTTGTCATGTACGTTTTTGGTAGAGAAACGAGAAAAAAAATTGAGCGTGAAAATAAATAAATTAAATAATGTATAAATAAAAGACAAAATATTTAAGGAAATAAAGAAATAACCGGTGGACATTTATGCATATATAATCGTATTGCATATATAAGCGACGACTGTAATTTATTGGCACATTTACGAGGCAATTAATAAGCCGACAGTATTATAACTGTAATTTGACTGCTCAATAGCTGCAAAGTCGTATAAAGTCGGAGAAATGAAAAAAATATATATATATTATATATTGAAATACGTCGAATGAGTACTAGTGTAAAGTATTGATTTATACGTTGTCGGTAACATGTATAATGCGGCAACCGTGCGAAGTTAATTTTTAAAGGGTTAAAAAACCGGTCATAAGAAGTGTTTGTAAAATGACACAAGTGAAAATAAGAAAAACGATTAAATATATATTTATAATGATTGCATAAAATACATAGTTAGTATTTATTTATAATGCGAATTGTGATAATAAATGCCTATATATTTAAGCAAAAGAATTCACACAACTTGCAGTAATTAAATTCCAGTTTTCTCTGTATACAATGTGTGTGTGTGTATGTGTTAAATATATTAAAATTGTTGTTATCTTGACATTTCAACAAGATTCGCTTAATCAATTATTTTAAATGGTTTGTATTTAAATATTTATAAATATGACAAACAATAAATTGTAGTAAAAAAAAATATCAAAAAATTATTCATAAAATAAATTATCTAATAAATAAATAAATATACATAATGAAAGCGTTAACTGCGGATTAAATTAAATTAATTATTTATGATAATTGATTATCGCGTATAAACTTCGCTGTCAAGGGAAACAAGTGAAAAGTTTATTACACAGTAAAATAAAACGTTGACTAGTAAACGAGCGACAGTTATAAAGTGCTAAAACGCTCTTCTTCTAAAATACGTTATATATATATATATACATATATATATATATATATATATATATATATCATTAGTGCACTGACCGCATATAAAAATAAAATGTTTCAATTAAATTGACTGAGATGTTGTGATAATTAGTAAACTTTCATTACTTACAAATGTAACATAATAGCTTCATAGTAAAAACGAATAAATAATCGCGTATGAAACATGACAAAATATAAATAAAATTTACTCGAAAAACGGACGATGTTCGCACGACGTGAACGTGTATTTTTTTTTCTATCTCGATTTTCATTTTCATGAAAGATTACGTGCTGAAAATCTTGGGAGACACGAGTTATTCGAGCGATTCACAAGTAAAAGAACCGTGACGACCTTCGAGGTGAGGATGAAACCATTAATCAGTTGACTCAAATGCTATTGCGGTAAATAAATCGCTAAATATGTATTAAATGTCTTCCGATATTCGATAAAAATAAGTTATGAAAATCGTGAAATGCGTAAAAAAATATGATTCGTTTAATTTTCGGTACAAAAAAAATATAATATTACAATCGGTAGGTTAAAAGTGCTAAAGAGTTTTTTTTAACGATTACGAAACGATTGAGCAAAAAAATGAATCGAGTAACAAAATTGGTTTTATGCTATTTAAACATGTTTTACAAATCATCAAAGCGAATCGAATAAAAAATTATTTTTATATCTTTTTTTCAAAATGTCCAATATAAATATGTAAAAAAAATATACGAATATATCATTTTAGTTAAATTGCATTTTCAAATGAAAATAGTAATAAAAATAAATTGAATTTATTGTTATTTAAACGTGTTTTATATGTGCATCGAGATGAAAACGAATTTCGTAAAGAAATATATATTATTCGCGAATTTTATTCATAATGTAAACTAAAACATATTAATAAATATGTCTAATACAAATAATTGACGTATATCAAAAAAAAAAAACTACAGAATTTTAAGATTAATATTAAAAGTAATAAATCCAAAATGAATTGTTATTCATTTTCCTATTCAATTTGAAATATACGCTTAAAAAAGAGTGTTCATTGGAAAATGTAATATTAAAAAAGATTTTTTTTTCCGGAAAAGTGACAATTTTGTGATAATGAATTAATTTTATTTCTAAATAACTTTTAATAGAAATTATTTTTCCTTTGATTGTCAAATTTGTTTGTATTAAATTATATATAAATAACTTCATTTTCCATTTAATAAATTTTCATAGTTCATATCTTTCAATATATTATTGAGTATTCATCATTGCTCAAACGTTTACTTATTTCCCGTCGCTTTTCTATTTTTCATTGATTTTTTACGTATTAACACAAATTAAATACACGTCTATTTTGACATTTCCTAGAAGAACAACTAAACGTATATAAAATACGCGCGATTACGATAAGCTTAAAATAGAATTTAGAATATATAATTTAGGTTTTATCACTATTTGTGCATGTAATAATAAAAACACGAGAAAATTATATATTACTATCATATTATAATTATAATAGAAAATATTTAAATCATTGAAATAAAATAACATTTTTTTTATTTAATAAACTTAAAAATTAGATAAAATTATAAACCGATTTAATTTGGCACTATTTTTCAATGATAAGAATTCATTATATTATTTAAATTAAAATATTTCTTGTTTATTATAAAGACTTGATATCATTACTTAAATTTGAAACAATTAAATAATATTTGTATTTAGATATAGAATACACTTTTTCTCGTTTTAATCATTTATAAGTGATGAAGTAATTACAATTTCCATGAATTATACATTATTTTATTTTAAAATCAAATAATATGACATAAATTGCGTAAAATTTGACCTATATGATAAAAGTGAAATTTAATGAGTTATTCCGTATGACTAAATTGGTTACGAATAATTAATAAAATTATGAGGTAAATGTCACATGATTTTTTGATTCTTTATTAAGTGGTTTGAAAATAAAAATTATTACAAAAACCGATAAAATTCAATATTACATTAAAAATCGTATATTATTACGCGATACTAATTTTTGTGATAAATTTATATTATTTTACATAACAATGGTAAAATAATAAACCACGGTAAAAAAAAAACGATAAAATTATTTATGTATAAAAAAAATAATTTATAATTAAAAATGATCACATTCGAAATAAGTTTATCGGATAAAAATAAAAACTTGAATTATACTACACATTATAAATACGATGTCAAATATAATAGTAATGAGCAAATAAATAGTCTGGACATTTAAATGACACGAAATATCTGTGCGGTTATAATTTTCGGCCACTGTCCAGATTCTGAAAATATCACAGAAATACGTGCACAACATTTACTAAATAGTAAAAACGGGGTAAACCTGTTTACTATTTACATACGACAGTGCTTCTCAATATATGGATCGTGAATATTGAATATAAATTAAAATTTTTCAAATCTAAATTTTAATATTTGATAAGATGAAAAAGATTATTTTTAGTCACTATTGTTTATACATAATTTTGTCACAAATATATTTCTTGCATATTAGAAATATCGAGAATTATCACTTTCAATTCTATGTTTTATTTATTGTGTCAGTGTCAACAGTGTTGTATAAAAATCGGGCGTGTTCAGGAATGCGGTTTTTTTGATAGACAAATTATTTACACGTAGACATTTTTTTTTATATATAATCAAATGCGACAACTTCTATTTAAATTTTTAGCGTTTAAGTTCCTCAAACTAAGAGCAAACTGACACTGACTATTATGGAATCGATAAATGAAGAAAAAAAAACCAAGATCAAGGCTTTATACGCCTTGCATATTTATTATCATGTTGAATCAATGCGGATGACGATGACTTTGTAATATCTATGCGTATGAAAAAATATATAAAATGAAATCTAATTGAGGAATAAAAAACGAATTCAATTCCGGTACTGATATCGAACAGTAATATTCTATTAAGCGTTCTTAAAATTAAAATTTTAATATTATTTTAAATTAAAAATAATTATATTTTATTAATATATTATACATAAATAAGTAAAATATATTTATATCGATATTTCTAATTTATTTTTTCACTTTTATAAATAGCTAACATATGAAAGAGTTTGTATAAGTAAATCCGGAAACATTGATTAGATATGCTATAGCCAATCAGAATCCTATCATAAGTGAATTCATATATGACTTCGTATACGGATTCACTTTTCAAAACATTATGAATATTATTTAAAATAACTTTTCTATATAAATATTTTTAAACAACATTCGAATATAAGTCGAACCATTTTTACTAATAATGCGTTTATAAAATTAAAATTAATACCAGTATATGAATGAAATATTAATGAAAAATATCATATTATATATATATATATATATATATATTTATATTACAACATTAAAACAACTAATGTTTTGATATGGTGAGAAAATACATACAATTTCGCTAAAATCCATCACGGTTTCCTCGTATCATAGATACGAAAAAAATGTGATAACAAAACTATGATAATTGATATGAAACATATGTGTACATAAACATATATATATATATATATATATATATATATATATATATATACACTCAATAATTCATATGTAAAATGAAAATGTTACACTTTCGTAACATCAAAGCATATTGCGGATCAACGGTTGTGTCACTTCAGTGTGGGTGACTGCAATTTATCACCACACATCGCTTTATTTCTGACCTCGAAAATTTATGGAAAAATCAAATTAAATCATATTGTGAAAGAGAGAAAAAAAAGTGAAACTTGAAGATTAATTCCTAGCTCACGATTAAATAAAAAAATAATAATAAAACGATGACATAGTGGATAAAATATTTTTATGAAAGTGGATTTCGAATAATATTAGTTATATAGAATAGGCGTTGCGTGAAATGCGATCTCGAAATATACGCGATTCTCGCATATTATTATATTATATATAAATTTTAACGAGCAAACGAGCCGCTAAATCGAGCAAAGTGAAAAGTCAATAAATGCAACCGACTAAAAAAAATAGCCAAAACGGTTCAGAATCCGATGCCCAACGCCAATAAAGTTCCGTTAATAAACCGTGACATCATCCGTTAAAAAATAAAAATAAAAAATAATAATACGAACCATAGGCAAATATTACACACGTACTGCGTACAATCGGACAGCAGTTTCTTGCTTTTATAATTCAATTGAAAATGTTAAATATTTTATTGACCGGCCGAGAGACAAGACGTGCACAGTTTGAAAGACCGTATATTGATTATAAAAAATATAATATAAAATAAATGTGATTTTTTTTAACACATCATACCATATGCGGGATTTATTTTTCCTGAATACAGAAAAAATAAATAGCATAAATAATGAATATCTGCATATAATGTGCACGCTTTTAAATATTTAAACGAATGATGATGATATAATTGAGCCGTTAATTATTATAGTAAATCACGTTGAGAGAATTTCCATTGATAAATTGGCGCTGTCAAAACGAAAAATCGTTTCGATTTGCAACGCAATAAAATATTTCAGAAGTGTCTCGTCGGTTCAAAAGGTTAATGTGCGAGCGGTCTTCGGTTCAATTCCCAAGTTAAGTCAATATATTGCACAAAAAAAAAAGGAGGAAAAGCAAAGTGCAAACATAGATTGTATCGAGGATGAAACGCATAAATCAATTTTGAATTACCGCATTATTTATTGCATTTGTGAACAAAAAAAAAAAAAAACACACTTTTTATTTGAAACAGGATTGAAGATTAATATATAATAATGTATAATTGAATTGTTTTATATATATTTGATTTATTATATATATATATATTTTAAATAAAATATTCGTATATATTGTAATAGGATGTGATTTACTTTTATGATTAAAATAAATTCTGAGAAATTTGCAAATATGTATATCGTTCGAATCATTTATAATTTCGATTTTGTACACACGCGAAGCATATTTTCAATATAAGATCATCTGTTAATGCGTGACTATTTAACACGTGTGGTGTGTGACCAGAGTTCATATCCCAGAGATCCCATATATATGGTATATATACAATATATACGCAGGCGATATGACCACAATAATAATAGATATTCCACTAATTAATCCTTATAGTGGGACGCGATTGCGTCATTTTCTATTTCGATGTTTTATATTTTTTTTTTATAATCGAAAAAAATGTATGATGTCAAGTCACTAATATTTGATATTAATAAAACGATAAAAAAAATTAACCAGAAGTTTATTTTACACACTCACATATTAATATAAAATTTGTATAATATAAACTGATGCTACTGGTATTATAGTACTCTAACTAGAAGTGGTTATTTTAAAGAATTGGAACGATTCCCAAATATTCTAAAACGTATGTATTAAAAATATACATATTTAAAAATAATTGACATATTGCTACTTCCTATAGTGAGACTATTAAAATAGACATCATTATATAATTTATAACAAAATTAAAAATATGTCTTTTAAAATGTGTAATTAAATAGTGAAAATTTTATTATTAATTAATCAATAAAACGTAAAATTGTTTGATCAATAAAAAAATATTGGTTAAAGATTTTTTGTATTTTGTAATAAGAATGTATATACTCTATTATAAAATCATTGAATTTTATTAATTGTAAATATTTTATAAATCTATTAATAAGAATTTAATTTTTCATATACGTGAACCTAGTGAATACAATGTTGAATTTTTGCACATAGTAATATAGTAGAAATTGTGGCTCTATCCTATTTTATAGTACTGTCTAAACGGCGGATGCGTCAAAATATAAGCGGATATATGGGATAAAAAGCGTAGGTGATTTGGATTTAAGCCAGAAGCCAAAAAGTGGCATGCGGAGGTTAGGAAGTGGGCTAAGGAAAAAAGCCAAAGAATCGGTTAAAGTCAAGGCTTACCCATGTGCATAAGGACAACGACACCTCTTTGATTGAATATATATATATATATATATATATATATATAAATATATTTATATTTATCGATACAACAGTGTTTCTCAATATTTTCAAACGATCGATGAAATCGCTGCGATTCGAGATATTTTAAAACATTCTATAAATATTTTAAGAGTAGTGACCCCATTAAGTGAAAGTAGATCACTCACTGAAATTGAATACTAGTGTCATTTTGACACATTCAATTCGTACCTTTAATAAAATATAATTAAAAACTATTTATTGTTCAATGTGAGGAAGTCAGCAAACTGATTGCTCAGAAGAATTTTTCATAATTTATATGTGATAGATATCATATCGAATAAAATAAACAACGGCAATAAAGGGGATAAAGTGATAATATATATATATATATATATATATATATATATATATATATATATATATATATACATATATATTGATTTGGATAACGCGTGAAAACAAATACTAAAGTGCCGAGTTTCAGTTCAATTACATTAATTGTACGCTATAAATAAAAATAGTCAAAATTACAGTACAATTTTATATTTATTATATCGTGTAAAATTATAATCTATTGTAAATAATAAATTAAGATATATTTGTAGGTGTTTAATATTTGGAAGTGGCTTAAAAAATTATCAACTGTTCGTATTATATATAAATTTTAGTGCATCGTGCTGAGAATTAAATAAAAGCGCGTTTGTGACTGTGCACAAATTTTATTTAGAATTATTCGTGGTAAATACATTGAAATTCTTTGTTTGGAGTCAAAAGTGTTTTCGAAATGTGGAATTTAAAATTGCAGATCACTTTTTGAATACTAAAAAAAAAAGAAAAAATTCAGCATGCGGATCATGCGAGAAAATTCTTTCAAATACTGCTTTTTGCACTTAAATCGATTATTTACGGGAAATCCTGATTTTATTTATTTTTTATTTTATAACATATATATCTAACCTACTTAGAATATTATCACAATTTATGCAAAACTAGAAACGATAAGATACATAAATTATTGTATAACATAAGTATAAATTTTGTCTTATGTGTAAGATAAAATTAACATAAATTTTAATTTTTTCATTATACATTTCTGAAAAACATTGTGTAATCATAGATTTTTACCTTAATCATACATATATGAAATCAATATTGATTGAGATGTTAATTTATTAATAACATGTAAATAGATGAACAAAAATCTTGGAATAAATGTTAAATTTTATTATATTATTATATTTCAAGTCAACCGACTTGAAATTACTTTTTAAAATGATCATTTTTATTTCTAGTAATTGTGACTTTTTATAATGAAAATGTTCAATTTTGATAGGAATAAAATATATTTTTTTATAAATCAACTTTAACAATTATTATAAATAATATTTTATTAGTATAATATATAGAAAATGTCGTAGATGTGCGCATATATATATATATATATATATATATATATATATATATATATATATATAAATATATATATATATATATATATATATATAAATATATATATATATATATATATATATATATATATATATATATATATATATATATATATATATATAGATTAACAATGAATGAATTCGATCGATCCATTGACCCGAAAGAATTAGTTACCTAGAAAAAGATCATAAAATAAGATGCACGATACAATTTAACTTGTAATTGCTTTGAACTGGTTTAAAAACGCCGCAATGTACATCGCATATATGCATTCGTACGAGACAAACTGGCGCCTGTCGAGTAAAAACTAAAACAAAACAAAACAAAACAAAAAATGAACATGTCCAACTAGGGTCAGTTTACGGTCGGTTCAGTTGTAATTTTTGCACAAAAACGAAGAAAAGATGTCATCAATTAATTTTAGACCGAGAATCTTAAGTAAAAAAAAAATAAAATAAAACGAGATAATTATATATTTATATGTATGTGTGTGTGTTTGGTTTGCGATGATGATGATGATGATGATGTTGTGTTGTTGTTGGTGATGATGATGATGATACGCACGCGAGCTTTTTTTAATACAATGCGACAAATGGGTCATTGGCACTGGGTTGGTCTCTGGGAGTGATGATGATGTCATATACAAAACTACATATATCATAGTAAAGCTTCCCGTTTACCATAAAAATGTAACATGATGACGCTTCTCAAACATTCTTAATATAAATGAATCACATGAGAAAAATTGATAGAAAAAGTAAGAAAGTGTCAATTTTCTCAATCCTTATAGTCGTATAATTACAAATATTATAGATCCACCATAAATATATTAAATATTATTGATAAATTTAAAATGAAAATAGCTTCAAAATATTAATAATTTTTTAATTGTTTAAATTAAAAAAAATAAAAAAAAATCTTTTTCATTACATTTTAAAAATACTAGCAAAACATAAAAATACAAATGTCAAATAACAAGGTTTAAAATTTAGTGGATTAGACTGTGTAATTTGAATACATAAGTTATTGACGGTATGATAAATCGATTTACATTGTGTACAAAATTTATTCAGTACTTATTGTAAATTCAAATATCGGCTCAAGAATAAAATTTTCAGCTGGATAAACCGTTTTTTTTTTTTTTGATATTGACCCTAAAGCAACAAGTTAAACATAAATACAAATAATACGAAACGTACGCACATTTCGTATAATAAAATGAAAATGAGAAGCACGTTTTCTTTTTTTTTGAAATCAATTTATTTTATATATAAAATATTTATTATATATATATATATATATATATATATATATATATATATATATATATAATAATAATGTATTGTGAGCTACATATATATATTTTAATATTAGAGGTCGATTGTCGTGTAAATTTCGACGTTTAAACGAATATCAAAACAAAAACAACGCCTGGGCGGTAATCAGAAAAGATCATAGAGCCGTTCAAGGTTCGATTCCTTAGCTGGCGATGATTTAACGTCATCGTGTATTTTTAGAAAATCGTATATATATATATATATATATATATATATATATATATATATATATATATATATATATATATATATATATATATATATATATATATATACACATAAGTGTGTAAAATATAAATTAACATTTCACACTGAAAAGTGAAATTAGGCGGTGAGAACGCAAAGGATCCACGTGAGTGAAAACTTGTTTTCGAAAAAAAAGCTGTATACGGGTTTTGCGTATTCGACGCATTCAACGTTTCCAGTTGAAACTTTTATGATATCAAAATGGTTCGATTTATCATATTTTTTTTTAATTTTGGATATTAAAAACACCGTAAACTGATTAAACAATATATATATATATATATATATATATATATATATATATATATATATATATATATTATAAATAGAAAATAGAAATGATTAAGATCTTAAGCTGTAAATGTATAATAAGACATCTATGTGACAGATATTTATAATCGTATTTTCACTTGCATCGTTCCGACTTTTAAACATCTAATAATAAGTTTTATCATGTCTTTTCAATATCTAAAACATATAACGATGAAAAATATGAGATGAGGATTAGAATTCTTGCACAAAATATAAAAAGAGATTTTGGTGCGTATATATGCAACGAAAACAAAGAGGGCGGTGAGATCACCGTCTACATCTGCCAGAAGAGCATCTGACGATACTCCGCTTATATAAAAAGCTAACAAAAGCAAAATCGCCAGCTTTTACTGAATAAATTTGCATGAGAACAATGACGAGATGTTCATTTTTTCTCCCTCGATCGAACCTTCGGATGATAGCAATAATAATAATATAAATAAATAAATAACAAGATGCGATCGAATAAAAAAAGATCTATCATGTTTATGAATTTTTGATGCTTTATAAAGATATTGTGTTTTTGAGTAATCGGAAAACTACAAAGTGCGAAGTAAATCGGGAATTGACTGATTGTTATGATGTTTCTATTCCGGCTCGTTTTTGTATCGATATTGCTTTCTATTTTCGAGCATATATTCAATTACGTACGCGTCGCACTTCAGTGTGAAAAGCGTTGCAACTTAAAAACGTTATTTTATTATATTAATATAACGATTATTTCCGTTGCAATAACTGTTATAAATATGTGTGAGAAAGAGAGTAGGTTGTTGAGAAAAGATATTGATACATTAATCTGTTCAATATTTGTTCACAAGAATTTGGAAATCTAAATATCTTTTTATCAATAGTAACGGATTTTGTGGTAGGAGCACCCACACATGAAGATAAAAATAATTCTCCAAAGTAAACAACTTTAAAATTAATCAAACAGATTTTATATTTTAAGAGGTTTTCCAATATCTTGAAAATTATAATGGTGAGTGTCAGTCATTTGAAAGCAGGATGACTAAGGTAGCGTAGGAATTGTAAATTGAACTTTATTCTAGAAAAATAATTTCCTTTGTTTTCAACTTAGAAAAAAATATAGGAAATACTAAAAATCGAACCGGAAAATTAAGAAAATATTTTAATTGATTCTAGGAATAAATTGTATTTGTTCCGTTGAAAAGATTCCAAAATTACTAATCGTTTAATTCTGAGTAGAACAGGCAAAGCTGAAATTGGACAACACATGGCAAAAGCGGCTAAAGAGTATAATTCTACGAACCTAGATATCTTTCCGTTGAGTCTTACACCGGCACTGGTGTTCTTTATGACAGTGGCTTCCTGTTGTTTTCTGACTTCCGAAGGCGACGGAGACGAAGACGAGGACGAGGAAGACGACGACGACGACGACGACGATGATGATGAAGATTCATAACTATCCGATGATTTTTTCTTCGACGATTTCGATGACGGCGTCGGAGAATTTTCCTTTCGACCGGAAAACGATCCAGATTTGTGCAACATTTGCGATTTAACCAATGCACCCAATGAATTACGACTACGAGCGCATCGTTGCTGCATCAATTGCTGATAATGATTGTTGTAATGATTGTGATTGTTGAAATCGTGATTCGAAGAAGGATAAGTGTGATGATTATGATGTTTACTCGATCTAAAGCAAATAGGGCTAGCGCCGCTCCTGGAATTGGAGCGCAACCTGCCTCCACCGCCACCAGGACTGGATATCATCAGGCTGTCCATGATCAAGACCGATGACTTTTTCGATGATGAATTAAGATGAATCCACAATGCTCATTCACGATACGTCATCATAATACATTCCGCCGAATATTCGATGCAAGACGAGCGCTGATCGATACGATCCGACATATATTCATTTTATTACAGCTTATTTTCTTTTTTAAATCAACAAACACTGATGATCATCAGGGCGATAATGAAAGACGATGGTAAAATTTGAATTTCGCATTTTCTTTACGATCACACAAATCACCAGATAAACTATTATAATAACAAGCACAAATCACAAATGTATGTTGGATTCCATTGTTCTTCAACACTGATAATAAATAAAAATAAATAAATTATAACTTATATCAAACGCAGAAAAAAAAGTATAGTCAAATTTAAAACTGTCTCGTTAAATGTATGTAATTTATAATCGTGTTTCCATATAAAAAAATAGGGTATTGCTCTTATCGACAGTCGTTTCGATGTTGCATTGAATGAATGAATACGAGTACGTACCATGCATAAAGAATAATGACAAAAAATATATATACGTTTATACATATTTATATACATATATATATACAAGCAAATGAAAAAAAAATATATATAAATATAAAAAAGATAAAACCAGACTTGGCATTTACATGAATGACATCATCGGTATTCGAAAGATGACAACGGCGCTTCCACAAGATTAACGATTTACAACAATGGCGAAAAAATTACACGTAGTAAATATATAATAAATTCGTATTGTAAAATACGAAATAAAGCAATAGGAAGTGTAAAGTATATAAAATATTACACGAGAGCACTAATGAATTGTTATTGTCTTGCGGTTAATGTATAAGCCATATTTTATTGTTGTAACTATGTTTAAAGCCAATATATATTATATAAATAACTGTTTATTTCGAGATAAATTTTTAACATCACTTAACTATATATATCATCATAATTTAATATTTCATATACGCGATATATATTTTGCTATAAAGATAATATAAAATTTTAAATTATGAATCAAACATATTATGTAAAAATAAAAAAAATACGTATTTTACGTAAACATGATTGAATAACCATTATGACGAAAATCACAAGTCAAAAAGCTACCGAGATTGTCTACTATAATAATAATAATATACAAAGAATATAAATATAGTTAATAAAATTTTTCGTCCGAAATATATTAGATGACTATTTGCGTAGGATATTTATAACAATTGTTTTGATGACTAAGGATTAGATTGGAGTACATATTAAATTTAGAGATAAATATACTTTAAGTGATGACAATGCCGTAACTTAAGTTGTTGAACGTTCAAAATAAATCATATATAAAATAATTAAATTCATTAGATATATATATATATATATATATATATATATATATATATATATATATATATATATATATATATATATATATATATATAAATATTTTTATCTGATATTTTTTAATGATTTAATAAAAATATGTAATTAAATAAAATAGGTTAGATTATCGATTTTTTCTTATATTATAAATGTGCGATGCATATTTTATTAGCCATCACGGTTTTCGTCGGCCGGTTAATCGAGGTTTTTTTCTTCTCTTATTTTTACTGTATCTGGCGTTCGTCGCTATTATATTATTATTACACATGCGAAATTTAACTGCAAGGTTTGTTTACATAATACGTAAACGGCATAACGCGTAAACAGTTAATGAAAACTAATTTGTTACGCGATTCCTTTTCGGTTGATGATCGTACACTTGTGGGTGTTAATTAAATGCGAATACGAATACTCCATTTTAAATAAATATTTAAATGTTTGCACCGCGTAAATATTGTGTGAGAAAATAGAATTATCGTTCTTTATTTATATTTTTATTTTATTATTTTTACAGTTCTGAAAGTACCTTGCGAATCTGGGAGTAAAAATATGTAAAATAAATATACGCACGGTCGATTGAAAAAAAAATGTATCAACTACAGATATTCAAAAATGAAATAATTAAACACTATTAAATACTAAAAGTACTATTTGTAATGTATAAGAATTTTTTTATACAAATTCTGGATTGTATAAATTATATGTACATATGAATATGGTTAAATTTATGTTAGTACAAAAAAATAAATATCGTATAACTAGATGATACTAGATCTAATGACGTCATTATTTATACAATTGAGTCGATAATAAATCGAATATTTTCTAAAACTATTAGTAAGTACGTTTTGCATTTAATATAGATGATGTTTTCATTATAGTTTTAATGTCATGCCCGTTTTAACTTTCAATAAAGGGAACGTGTCATTAGTGGCACTGATATAATTTATTCATCGGAATGCGGATTTTTAATATCGATAAATAAAATTGAATTCCACGAAGAATTCTCGTGTCGTTATATTAAATTCAACGATTAAAGTATATATATTTCGAAGTAAACGAACATATTTTATTCAAAGATCACGAAATGTCATCATAAAGATCGATACGCATTTAATAATATTACATCACTAGACGTGTTCTATTTTTTTTTTCTAGATCGACAAAATCAAATTCCATATTGTTTATTTATTAAATTTCATCAATAGTCAGTAATATAGATTTTAAAATTACTACAATAGACAAAAAAAATGACACAAACTAACGATTCGCACAACGGTGTCAATATTGACACTGCGACATTTCAGTGATAAAATAAATTTTAATGACATTTAGGCGCCGCAATTAGGATATGTACATATGCATTATTAATTTATTTACATACAATTATAAATACACATATCATCGCAATTATTCAGTTAAATATGTGCAAGCGATAAAGAAAATATTTAATATAGAAAGTGATTAGTGATCGTTTGCAATTATAAAATTATCAGTCTAATTAAATAATCTGTAAACAAATAAAATATGATTTTATTACTACAAGTATTATTTGAAATAGTAATATTTTCACGTTCTTTTTTCTTGGATTTAATTGGAATTTTTAATATCATAATATTTTTAAATAAATGCGTTTAAAAAGAAAACGTGTCGATTACGCCGTTTCAAAATCATCACGTAGAATCTGCAAAATAATGCATTTTTTAACGATATCTCAGAATACGAATTCGGCGATTTTGTTTATTCTGAACAGGTGTATTTATCAATTAAGGCTATCGTAATTATTATTATTTTTTTCATTGTACCGAATACATAATTACAAATAAATTAAACCGATATTTAATATCGGATATGGTTAAAACGATAAAAATATAATTATGAAATTCGTGGGTGAAAATCTGTTCATTCGACAAACATCCCAATTCCCAAAATCGTATATACTAACTTACAAAATAACTTAACCACACACACGCGCTAGTTCAATATTCGTTTATTACGGTTAAATTGCCAAATAAGAACTGTTTTAACGGTTAACGTTTCGACATCTATTATTTGATTCCGAAGCGGATTCAAACGTGGGCGTGGAGGCGTAAACAAATAGAAAATATCAAACTTCCAACTATTGCGTGATATAACGATGATGTCATTAACGAAGACAGGGGAACCTGGTGTGCTCCCAAACAATTTATATTATATGAGCGCATATACGAATATTAAAATGCCTTATAAATATATATATATATATATATATATATATATATATATATATATAAATAATTCGTGGCTTAAAATTTTGTACGTAAATAAAATATAATAATATTCCGTGTTTGCACTGTATAAATAATAATTAGTCTTCTTTTTTTTTAAACGATAATGAAGCATTACAACAAGCGTTTTAACATCGTCCATATTTGTAATGAAAGTAAATATATTGCAGGATGTATATTTTCGAATAATAAACACTTGTAAATAAATATTTAATGAGAAGGGAATTAGCTTGATATATTATATATTCGATCGGTAATAATAATTATATATAAGAAATAATAATAAGAAGGCAATGTTTACTTCCTCTTCACAAAGTTTAGATAGATATTTTAAATATCTTTAAAAGATATATGATTACATCGTACATTTAACATAAAAATAAAAGAGATCGCATATAATTTATGTTATTATAAATAATCATTACGTGTATAATGAATGCAGTAATTAGAAAACCGCATATTGACCGCAAAAAAGTAAATTCTTTGCATCGCTCTAAAAACCCAATAAACGGCGAGCGCCGCCGAAAAAAAAAAACTATGCAAATTTCACAACATCGAACGTGCAAAATCGAACTGTGCGATTGCTTATTTTCACTTCTAGAGAAATTCTCAAGATCAGATTCCCGCATAATAAATGTTCTTATCGCGGTTATTTACCTTTGAATTTTATTTAACAGGTAACGGTATAAGAGCACGTGAGCTTTTTCGTCTACACACATTTTACAGTCATATATTATAATTATTAAAAAAAAATAGTATATAAAAAAATCATATAAAATAAAAGTGTGGATGTATTATTATTTTTATTAACGCGGAGAAAGTTCGATATTTATATATTGATTTTTTTTAATATAGCAACGAATTACCCGCCGCAATAGTGTTAAAACAAAATACGCACATTATCGGCTCATACAACTCTTCCAATGTCGAAAAGAGATATGAGAGAAAAACGATGATGTCATACGCGAACAAGTTCAACGCCGTAACAAAACATTATATTTATTTATTTACATATATATTTATATTATTTTTCTCTTCCACCTGCTTCACACTTCTCTTATATACATAAATGTATATAATAATATTTTCAATAACATAAATCATCACGAAAAAAAAAAACATTATATCGTTTGCGCACGCCACTGCTATGTAACCACACATCTTCCGGTTTTGTTCACGTTTGTTATTGATGCCGTTGTTGTTATGTTGTTATTGTTATCGATATGCGACCGATGATGAAGACGCAATTTCCAAGAATATTTCAATAGTCGTTCGTCTTAATCACGTTTCGACGTAATTATTGCGAATATTCGCAGATTTGAAAACGACAAATTTTCGTCAAATCGGTATTCAAAAGTATTGACTTTTCTTATCATATCAAAAACGGTTGACGCCCAAAAAAAAAAAAAAAAAAATCGCACCCACAAAAAAGACACAATAGAAAATCAGTAAAAGTGCGAATAAATAATAATAAAATATATTGTCAATAAATAATACGGTACACGTGTATAAAGTATATAACAAATAAAATTCGCACCTTTTTCGTATTAAAAGCGTATACTTGAATAATAATAAATAAGTATTTGTATAACGTGAATTTAGTTAGATATGAATGAACCGCTAGTTTTGCAGATAACAATGTTTACATGATTTTTTTTTTGGTCTCATATCGACATTTGAAGATTAGGATATAAAAAATGTAAGTACATTGATATGACGATATAAAACAAACATTAAAAATATAAATTGATTCATTTTGATCCTCATAAATTATTTTTTGAAAATCAATATGTTAAATAATTAAATTAACATGTAAAAATAAGTATAATTATTAATATCAATTATAAATATTTGAATTATATATGAAACTAGTTTTACTGTATTAGAATAAAGTAAGTTTGCATAAAATATAATAAAAAATAATTTATTTCAAAATTAGAAACAAATTCAACATGATATACTACAAATTTTAACGAATATAATTTAGTTGGTAATAATAATAAAAAGGGTCGATTTACGATACACATAAATAAATTTCATTTTACAGTACATACTTCAATAATTTCACATCCGGTATATGCCATTTTGATTTATTCTAGAATAGATTTTATACATACGTACACATAAAATGAAAAAAAAAATCGAATGCGATTCGATGATACTCCATAGAAAGCCTATGATGTCATGGTTAAACACCTACTATTTCGTACACATAAAGTAGTGGTGAAAACGTGGGCGAATTTTAATTTTTTTATATATATATATATATATATATAACCAAATCGAATATGAAAGTCGAATTTGAATATTATATATATATATATATATATATATATATATATATATACATGTATGTAAATGTGTATCGGGTTATTTACATAGCATCACCTCGATTGCAAGTGACTTTTTACCGCGGTTTTATTTATTTTTTTATTCTTGACATTACGTCAACGTTTTATGAAGTATGTACATATTGGATGAAAGCAAATGAATCGATTCATATATGAAATGGTGACACTGTGTATAAGGATTTGGTTCATTATAATAATGAAAAAAAGTTTAATTTGAAACGGATAAAAGGTGCAAAAGTTGAAAAAGCTTGAGATTATACAGCAAATTCAAGAAAAAAAAACACATCGAAAATAAAGAATAATAATAAAAGGTAAATATTAGTAATAATTTATTTTACAACTAAAATATTTATTATTTTTTAAATGAAATATGAAAACGATTTTCATTTAAAATAGAAAATATAACGGAGGACTTTTGAGTTAAATCTTTCTCCAGAGATGTCTATTGTTATACGAAAACTTAATTTTAACGATTTATCGATTTAATATTTCAAATCTGATTTTTCATATAGAATTAAAATGCCTATATATAAAAAAATAAATATAGATATAAAATATTTAATTATTAATTACTCAAAAATTTACTTTATAAAATATCAATAATTACGATGATAAATTAATATAAAACGTCAATCAATTAAAGAACGATTACAACTATTTAGTTTCAATTCTTATATGAAAACGATTTATAAATATATATATATATATATATATATATATATATATATATATTTTAAATTTAATAGTCGATATAAAAAAAAATACAAACAACATGCCGCACATATTCAATTGTACAATTTATACATCTGATAATCGATTAATTGCCGTTTAACAGAATCTTTTTTTTCATATTATCATTATGAAGCAATATCGAGACGTTAATAAAAAAAAAGAAGTTTTATTTAATCGTAAACTCGATTTTCCCATGAGATAAAATTCCATCATTCAATATAAATCGACCTTTGAACGGGGAATACGTCATCACGCATTTTGAGATTAACCAGAAAAATTACATATCATTAAAAAATATAAAAAAAAAACAATAATGGTTGTTCATTAATGAGGAATTTTGTGGAAAAATTAATCACAGATAATAAACTGTGAACGTTAAATATAGTCATCCGGAATAAATTAAATAAATATATCAAACACTTGTGATTCGATTAGGGCAAATAAATACTTGATTTGTTTGAATAATGACAAATATTGCTTACTAATTTTAAAAATATTTACATTTTTATTAATAGTGTGAAATAAAAACATTCAATAGTAGCAATAAAAACGACATTTTAAATATTTTATCGAAAAATTGCACGAAAAACTAACAAATGTACTAAAAAAACCTTAACCTCGTTTAGAATCTAAACGGTTTTGGCCTTGTATATTGATTGCCAATTTTATAGTATAAAAGTGTTGAAATTTAATTTTTAACACATTCATGATAAAAAATATATTTAACATGAAAATAAATAAATAATAATATAATAATAATATAATCGGTAGTATTCAGATTATCGTTTATATATATATTAAGTTTTACAGTTCAGATTTCACTTGCAAGTTTTTTAATTATTATTTTCACACTTCATAAAGCCATTGACGTAAAATGAAACACACAAGTTTTAATACTAATAAAGTATATTTTTTAAGATCTTAATTTACAAAATAAATCACGATTTTGTCATATGATGGAATATTGTTGGTTTTGCGGGATTCTTTGTCGGTAAAAACGGTGATCTGATTAATGCGGTTAAAGTGCGGTTAATTTGTACGCACAAGTTAAATGATAATCGATATCGTTCTTTTGCTGAAATCGTGTCGATGTTTCCACATCCTACGCATCATCAAAGCCAATGGAAAACAATAAAAATATAATGATTTTCAATCGAAAGTAATTTCAGTTTTATGAATTAAGTGTTATTCAATATGACAGTGCTATAAATATCGATTACAGAAGATAGAACGGACTCCCTTACAATTATAATATCGTGTGTTAAGATATTTAAAGGTGTTCCATTTTTAATTATATAGAAAAATATAAATATTATACCGAAAGCTTGTATATATATATTTTTATGATAAAGTTATCTTTAAAAATAATTAAAAATATTACATATTACAATAGACAAAAATATGAAATAAGCATTCTAATTATAATATGTTCGTTAAATATAAATTAGTAATTAACACTCGTGATATATATTGTAATTTATTGTAAAACAATCGCCTCACAATAAATTATATCAGGTGTATTTAAAGATTAAGTTTCAAAGAAATTCATTAAATAATAACAATTAAAACAAATCAATATTATCTTAAAAAGTATAAAGAAAAAAAAACAAGAAGACAATAGGCTTTAATAATTATCATAGATTATATACATAATCCGAAAGAATTGTTTAAATCATACACAAAAACGCAGTAATAACCCTATTGTTATAGATGATGCACGTATTATGACGTGGTGGATGTTGATAATAATAAAAAATAATATATTTAAGAATAAATCTCGAGAACATACTTAAATATATATGAATAATTAATAATTATTATCAATATATATATATATATATATATATATATATATATATATATATATATATATATATATATATATAATAAAATTTTTATAATCATAAAATAAAATGTATTATTATTATAGGTTTTTTTAAACATAATATCATATTGAGAAGTATTGAGGTTTGCGATTTAAAAATAAATGATTTTCTTATGTAAAATAGGTAATCGCATTAACGAAAAGATTTAATTTTCTCTAAAAAAAAATTTTCATTGAGCAACTAAAATACGATATTTCTATAAAAACAAATATCAATTAAATACTTCCAAATAATTTATATGAATTAATTTAATAGAGAACTAATTGAACAATTTATAACTATATATCATATGAAACTAAAACAACGTACGATAAAAGTTCACGCAACTCGTTCTTATTAATAACGTAATGCTATCATCGATAAATTACATAGTACAAATAAACAAATATACGTTATAATACTATATATATATATATATATATATATATATATATATATATATATATATATATATATATAAATTATCATAATAGAAAAATATACAAATGTAACTTGTAACTTTCACTGTCGATTGTATGAATATACGATTTATCCGTTCGAAGCTCGCGGATATCTAATAATCGAATTAAAATTATAAATCTTATATTTGCTAAAAAAAAAAAAATAATAATAATTCATATAGCGCAAGCTAAAATAAGACGTTCATCTAATGAACGAATAAAGTATACATTTCGATTCTTGACCCATAAAAATAAACAAGACAAATTTTTTAGCAATATTTCTGACGCCGTAACGCAGACGTAAAATAGCCCCAAGCTAAACAAAAACATATTTTTTATTGCGATTTTTACGATAATAATAATAAAGAAACGATCGAATATTTATTATTATTTATGACGATAGAAGTCGATATATATATATATATATATATATATATATATATATATATATATATATATATATATATATATATATAACTTTTCATTCATTCAAAAAATATTATCTAATTTTATTAAATACAAAATAATAATTCTGCTGAGATCATCGAACATGATTCGCAATAAATTCCTACTAAAAAATGATTATTTATTTTTTTTACATATCGATAGAAAAACACTTTCTATTCAATTATAGATAAATAAAATTTTATTTAAATATATTTAAATAAAATGATAAAACAAAAAAAAATATATTTTTTAATATAATTAAAATTTATTAAATATCGGTTGACGATATCTGTGATTTATTGCCGGTCTATTGTACTATAATAATAATAATAATAATATAAGAAGTTTCCCCCCCCCCTCACTCCGAATTTTCCGCGTGATCCGCGAGAAAAAGGGGTGAGTTTGTATGGAGCACATGCGCACGAGTCGATCGCACCTAACGGTCGTCGACGTTACCACATCGTTCGGAAACGCGATTGGTGGACGGTGTCGTTATTGGCAGCCAATCAACGCTCGAGATAACAAACGCTACGTCACCGGTGCACGCATGCGTGTGTATATATGTACGCACACATATATGTATATTATATATAAGCGCGCGTTTATTTCAATATAAATATATGAGTTCGATTTATGCGATGGCTTTTCACTGTTAATCCCTTAACAGGCATTGTGCGGGATTATCTCGGTTTTTTTTAGGTATTATTATTATGCGGTGGATTAGATAAAAAATATTCAAATCGATTGTGGAAATGAATTATTATTATTATTAGATAAAAAAATAATATTTACGAATGTTTGTTAAAAGTTAAAATATTTAAATGACAACACTGCAAATTATTATTATTGCGTTGATTCGATATTTTGAGTTTTTTAAATAAGTAATGGAATTTTTTTTATGAATATTAAAACGAGTTTTTAATAATATTAATTAAGTGTAAATGATAATATGACTAATGTAAAAGTAAAAAAATATATATAATTAAGATGTAATTGAAACCTGTCATAAACGAGATCCCTGAACAATATAACGTCGATTTTAAAAGTTATATATGTATGAATATAATACTTTAAATATTTTTTTAACAAATAAAATAATGAATAGAAATAAGAACGAATTATTTGAGAATAGGAATATTAATTTATTTTAGTTTATTTCTTTTTAAATAATATCCACGTTACTAAATACATTTTCCGCCATAATTTAATGTCAATTATTTTACATATTATATCAGTTGATATATAACCGAAGTATATATGTTTATATATATATATATATATATATATATATATATATATATATATATATATAGTTTTTGCTATAATATACAAATATTAGTGATTGATTAATATAATCAAAAGAACAACAATAATCGGCAATCGATGTATATTTAAACAATTAAATACCTGTGACCTTACTTTGCAGAATGACAAAGCACTGCACATGTATTTTAAATGACAACGTCAATGTGTAATAATTATCGATTATAAATGACCACCTTAGACTATTATCGTTGAAATTGCTGAAATACTTCTAGACTTTTGACATACAAAACTTTGTATGTGCGAGTCATTCAAAAAATACAATAGGCATAGTTACAAAAAATGTCATTAATATTTAATACAATATTTTAAATTATATACAAAAAATAGAAAAAGATTCTTATAAATACGTTGATAAAAATTTTAAATTCCTTTTAAATAAAGACTGAATACTAATGAGTTAAATTGAGTTAACAAAGAAAGGTTAATTGGAAAAAGCAAACGTCGTTAACTTTCACATTTCGTTTTTATTTTCATAAAATAATCATTTTAATTTTAATATAGACATAAAGGCGACAATTTCAGATATATTTTTGGTTTTTTTCTACATTCATTTAGATAAACATTGGTTATCTAAGTTGTTAAACTAAATTTTCAAATATAAATTTGTTTATCGGATTAAGTTAAACCTCAAAGATAACGATTGTTTGATTAATTAAAAATTAAAATAAATATTTCTTTAAAATTTAAACTTATATTAATTATTATTAACTTATATTATTCATGAATATTATTTATTATAAATAAATAATATTCATGAATAGTAATGATGATATATTTAAACTAAAAAAAATATATATAAAATAGAAAAACATGCTATCAGTGCATATAAATCATCAATATCAAACATTATCAAATATTCAAAGATAAAAACATAAATAAAACAATATTATTCAAAACATCAAATAAATAAAACCGATATGAAAAATGTTATTATTAAGAAATACCGCAAGATGCGGTTTAAATTATAGCGATAATTACTATAAAATATAAAAATGCCACAAAACTGCTGATTATGGGTGTAAAAAAATGACATAATATTAAATTAAACTATTCATGATTTAACATTGTATTGAGAGGTATTTTTAATTGTTTTTTGACATATTTCGTAAAATATTTAATATTATGTAAAAAAAAAAATTAGCAGTAAATGTACTATTAATGAATTAACTAATTTAACTTTGATTAAAATAAATGAACAGTTTAATGTATGCTATATATTATCAGTAAAATTTAGTAATATAAATATATAAATAAAATAAGGAATATTCATTAAATATTATTCACGTTTTACGATTCTTACTATAAAAACGAAAGTGAAAGCTCACCACTTTTTTTCACTAATATTGTAAAGAATATACAATATTAGGAATTAATTGTATACAATTAAAAACAACATTGTAATAATTGTCATACATGATGATTAACGATTATTGTAATTGTCTTCGATTATTGTAGAATATATTAATAATGTTTTATTTTTAGATATGATATTCTTACGGAAAAATAATATATTTTGAGTATATATATATATATATATATATATATATATATATATATATATATATATATATATATATATATATTTATTTATTTATTTGCAATATTTTTCGAACACATAGATTTTAATATTGAATAGTTGTCAAATATAATTGACAGATTGTATACTCATTATTTTTATAAATCATATTTTATAAACAAAATGTGTAATATTGAAAAAAATATTATGGCAATATAAAAAAATATGACAGTTATACTATATACAACGCCTTTATCGATTATGATCCCAAGAGAAGAATGATGACTTAGTGATAAGAGCAATAAAAAAAATCAATTATATGTTATTGAATATTTACTAAAAGAATATTGGCGAATGTTTTCGATAGATTTGACATATACTTCGATATTATATATTATATAATTTAATTTTTTTTTACAAATATAATTCACTTTGACTGATAGTACTTACTATGATAACTTCTACTACGAGTACGGTTAAAAAAAAACACTGTTTAAATATTTATATATAAATAAATATACTACAGAAAGATGATAGAAAAAAAATAAAATTAATCGTATAATATAAATGCGACAATCGTTGATTACTTTTATTTTTATATACTATATAAATTTATATTATTTACGGTAACGTATACGCATATAAATAATATATATAAATCGCGCGTTGTCAATAACATCGATTGTGATAATAATGGCGCCGTGAAAGCGTACTATCTCGCGCTATAACTCGCGGTCAACTGAACGGGGCATAAAACTTGTGCAGTGTCGCGCGCAAACTTTACAACGTAGAGCCGGGGGGGGGGAGTTACGAATTTCGACTGTGTAACGTCAAACTTCACGTCGTATTTCGAAGCTGTATAATGGTAAGCGCCATTCTATACGTATCTTTATAATTTTATAATTATATTGGTATATATATATATATATATATATATATATACCAATGATACATGGTAAATTTGGGGATATATTCCACAACTTGTTCAAAAAAAAAAAAAAAAAACGCGCAAAAAATATTTTTATTATAAAAAAATGAAATTAGTGCACAGTGAAAATTTAATTCACAAGTATAAAACATATAAAAATTCCTCTAATTATTTTGTAAATCAGTTAATTGATTCTTGTATTGTCATCGAGAGTGAGCAAGTAAGCAAAGTTTCGAGCCCAATCGGACATCAAGATGTGCTCAAAAAATCGATTACAAAATTCCACCCAGACAAACAGGCAAGTGAAACTTATAAAAGTGTATAATAAAAATTTTAGGGATTTGTGTTAAAACAAAAAAATCGTGTAAAAAATATATTTATTCTTATTGGTAAACCGCGTTATTTCAAAATCGTGTATGTGAAACTTTATACTTTTAAAATATGATTTATATATTATATTATGAATTGTACAAATATTAAATTATTTAAAAAAATATTCTGATAATATAAATTATAGCATTATTCGATGATTGAAGATTACGTGATTAAATAATTTTATATTAATAAAAAAAACGTTTCCGTTTAAATGTAAGAATGAAAGAAAACAGATTACATTAAACGAATAATTATAATGAATCATCTACTTAAAATGTAAAATAATTCTGAAAAAAATACTGCATCTGATTTTTATATACGAAATAAATAGAGGATGTATTTTTTAGTGAAAATTGTTTTTGTATTATTATTATTATTATTGTAGATCAATTTGAAAGTCAATTGATTTTATATTAAAACAATAAAAATATATATAAATATATATTTAAATTTATACAATAAGTTTATCAAAAATAATTGTAATTGTGTAAATACTAAATAATCACTTACATTATATTGAAATCGTATTATAGTCGCGACAAGGCTAATTAGTGATAACAATTAATTATTTTTATCGATTCTGAATAAAAAACACTTTTAGTGGAAGGGTTTCAAATTATCGATATAAAAAAAGTTATTTTTGATGTGTTTAATGTGAGTTATGTGTAATTTGAAATAAGAGTTAAAATATTTAAATAAATAAATAATTATAGTTACTATGAAAGCAAATAACAAATTATAATATTTTTTTTATTTTCATTACAAAAATAAATTAGAAATGTTATGACATTTACATTTTAGATAATTTTTCAATTGAAAAATTAAAAAAAAAATATAAATAATATCTCGGAACTTGAATCCGGAATCTGTTTCGCGTTAAACACGCGCGCTATTAACATGCTAATCGCAGGTGTCTCGCTTTTTATTATTTCGATTAAATTATTGATTTTAATTAAAAAATTGACACGTAATGAGAACTAGAGGCTTCAATTAAACTATTTTAATATTTATCCATAATTATTATTTTTTATAATATACATACACAAAAACCGGTAAATTGGCAGTTCCCGGTTCTTTCATTTTTTTTTTTATTCACCTTCGATCGTTTTATTACAGGCGTCAACACTTAACGATTTGAACCAGTCGTTATTAATACGCGTATTCAATTATTTCAATATCGATATTATTTAATATATGTATGCGAGTGCTGTTAATTATTATTGCATTGTCGTCTATGACGACCTTGAAATTTACCGATTTTTAAACGAGACAAAAAATATTGAATAAACAGACAAGCGCATTTTAATAATAATAATAAAAAAAATATTCAACATTCAGCGGTTTATTTTCGCATAAATAAAAACTAATCGAATAAATTGTACGTAATACAGCGTAACATATTGTGGATAATGTTGCTAAACTTGTCGAGCAATCAAAAAATATTTGCTATATATGAAGGTCGATATATATATAATAATATTTTTATATAATCGTACGTATATCCGTTTACGATAAAAATACTAATTATTCACATAGATAATTTTAAAAAGTGCGTGTATTACACATGTTCGTTTTCACGATGCGTTGGTCCAGAATACGATATATAACAGTAAGAAGTATATAAATTTTATTGAAAATAAAAATGCGAGCATTTAATTTTAATCGCGTTATGTCATAAATTAAAATGAAAACAGAAACGTGAGTTAAATGAAATGATAAAATTGAAAAAAATATGATACGTGTTATGTCAACGGAGTACGTTTCCGCAAATGTAACATATATAATTTAAAATGCACAGTTTAATTGATAACGTGTTAAAAACTATAAAATATATCCGGAGATTTCGAGTTTTGCAAATTTAGATATTATACTAGTTGTACTTAAAATGAACGTGCACAAGTAATATTTTGT
The DNA here is from genome assembly GCA_024500535.1 of Leptonema lineaticorne. Classification (NCBI taxonomy): domain Eukaryota; kingdom Metazoa; phylum Arthropoda; class Insecta; order Trichoptera; family Hydropsychidae; genus Leptonema; species Leptonema lineaticorne. Next base: position 7,362,924 of record JANIJI010000001.1, read on the forward strand.
GTAAAAAAATATTAATAAAGAATATTTTAAAGTTGTTATCATTTTTAATGTAAAATATTATATTTAATTATGACTTTGTTAAGCAATCAAAGAGTATAAACAAAGATTAGTAAGATAAATTATTATTAATACAGGTCATAAAGTATAGTATAATGTTTACATTATTATTATTTTTTTTTTGATAAAAATCATTAAACAGAAAACAGGAAAAATATAATTTAAATAAGTGAAGGGTCTGTGAGAGATATTTGAATATTTAAAGTTTTTGTTTATAATTCGATTAACCATAAATACTCTTTTTAACTTCTCGAATAGCCGCGTTGGTAAATTCATTCATCGACATTGGATTACTAAAAAAAAATAAAAGTTCAAATCTGCGTTGTCGGAGGCTTATTATCTTATAAAAATATTAATATTAATTTGAATATGACATCTACACGTTTTATTTTTGATACAACAAAAATATGACTATGTTAAATCTCTCAGAAAAGAATATGTTCAATGGTTAAATGCAGAACCAGATTTCATAAAAAATTAAATCAGCATTGAGAAATTTAAGACAAACCTTGGCCCTCATAGAAATGTCTCATCATTGATTTATTTATTTTATCATTTTATTGAATCTGTTACGAAAAATTCATTGTGATGAAATAATCTTTTTAACGATTATTTTTCTCAGAAACATCATTGTTACGACACATACATGTAGTATACATATTCTGATATTCTAGAAACATGAAAAAATACAATATTAATGAATATTTCAACAAACAATGACTATCTTTCGAAAATAAGAGAAAATAAATAGATGTCAATATTTTAAAAATTACATCACGAAATTGAATTCATAAAAATATTATTACTTGAATACAAATGAATGTTAAATCGATCAACTAAATATAATGAATATGTAATAGTTCAGAAATAGAATTTAATATCATAAAGTTCAAAAGTACAAATCGTTACTATATTTAAAGCTGTCAATGACGAAAACCATATTATTATTATAAGAACAAAAAGGAAAAAAAATAATAAAGCAGTTAAATTAATCACATGCACAAATTTACAACATGGAGGTGTTTTACCAAGTACACATGTCTGTTACGAAAGTGTAACCCACGCGTTATAATGTAAATCAACAGCCTAACAAAAGTAGCGGTGAATAATATAAAGTAAAATTATATAAAATAAAAATAAAAAATATATATAAACGTGAGTCTGACATAAATGAAAATTCATAATGTGATATTATTATATTATATTAACTGTGAGGTGATCTAATGCAAAATTGCACAGCTCAATTGTGCACATATATCCTTTGTGCTTTAATAAGATTATGCGATATATTTTTTTTTGTTTAGCTATCGGCGTATAAACGATGACGATATCATTTCTAAAATAGAATTTTAGTAAAATCTCAAATTAGATCGAGGGATGTAATCATTTAAATAAACATACACGAATGTTACATAATAATATTTTTATTATTATTTAAGAGTAAAATTTTACATTAAAACGTAAAATTTATTTCACATTATCAAAAAGATATTGATGTAAAAAAAGTTTTGAAAAATTCAAATAAAATACCAATTATTTCTTTGATAATAATTTATATAAAAGTTAAAATAGAAAGTTGACAACTTATAATAAATAAAAATTATGCATATAATATATATCACGTTTACGTCATTTCATACAATAAATGATATTACCTGATTTTTAATGATACTATTGAAATATGATTGTTTAAAAAAAAACGATTCCATCATTTCCTTAATGCGCTGTAAAAATTCAAGATAATTTTACTGCAATGCGTATATCATTTGTATATTTAATAATATATACAGTGGCAGCTCGTCAATAAAAAAAAAATAGAATTGTAATGCCCTAATTAAATAAAACATTTAAAGATAAAATTGAAATATATACAAGTGGCGCTCAAAAGCGTGAAGTAAATAAAAACGAGCTTATAATTGGAATACTGATCAATATTTTTTTCCTTCATTTACTAAAACTATTTTACGTCTGTTTGAGTTCAAATATTAAAGTATATTATTTTTATAAATATTTTCCACGAATTGCCACTCTTTATATTTATACAAAATATACAATATATATCTGATAATCTATAAAAATAACAAATATCATATTTATCTATACATGCATAATTAAAATAATTTAAATATAATACATATATATATAATAAACATAAAAGGAGATAATCAATAAATATGTTTTTTTTTTGTGAACGTTTCTTATTATCTCACGTAATTATATCTGATTTATGAATAAAGGAAGACTGCATATTATGATTTAAGTCACGTAACGAACGGTAGTCGTTTGACCTGCGGTTAAAATATTTATTTAAAGGGGGGGAAGGGGTTTATATGTTCAATTGAAATGTTTAACCAAATCCAATCATATATGACTAAAGTTTGATATACATACACATAATTATTTCCCACTATTATATATTTATCTTATCAGATGTTAAATTTAAATTGAAGTGAGGGTCGCATTGGAATAGACTCGAGTTAGACTGGAACGAAAACTTGATGATTGTATCATAAATTATGGACAAGGTTAAAGATATAATATGCTCGTCTGTTTTCACTTAAAAGACAAAGGAGATATATATATATATATATATATATATATATATATATATATATATATATATATATAACAAGTCGACCCAGTTTATGAAATTGTGCATTAATATAGATAATGCATAAAATGCACTTATATAGATTAAATTATAGTAAAATATGATAAAACGAATTTTGATTAGTTATTTATTACATAAATATTCTTGAATATATACGTACGCTTTATTATTCGCATATTAATCTATAATACAATATACAGTATATTAAAATCAATATCTTTGATATTATTATAGCATACCTTTCAATATCTGTTTGTGAAATTTTATATATGAATAAATTTTATATATGGTTAATAATTTATAATTTAAAAATAATTTATAACATAGACAATATGAATACTAAAATTGATATATGCACAATATAATATGCACGTCGTATCAAAATATAAGCCATTAACGTATTTGGCAATGTGTAAAGGCGATTTATTTTCAGCAGTTCAAAAATGATCTAATGAACCGAAATAGTGAACATCGTGTCGCGACAACAATAAAACTTCAACATTATAAAAAGTGATTAATCGTGATGTAAAACGAATATAATAAAAGATTAATCGATATCATTAGTATGCTGAATCATGAAATTGCGAAAATAACCCGGACTTTATGAAATATATATACATTTTTTTTCTTATGTCGTTAGACGTAAATCATAAGTTAAAAGAAACTCGGATTTTTTATCGTAAAAAAGTCGATTATTTATATAAAAAAAATATAAATGATGCAATTAGATCAAAACTATCAAAATAGATAGGAGTTAAATTATATGGCAAAACTAATTAAAAATACATTTTTTATATATTATAACAGAATCGTAACTAAGGCTATATATAAGACTATCATAATTTATAATTAGAATGAAAATAAAAAGTTTAAATATGATAATAATTCAGAAAAAAAAATATTGTATAAAAAAATAGCAATAGTAAAATTATTCAATATGGAGAAAAGTCTTGGAATCAACTGAAATAAATTATTGGGAATTATTTCATTTTACTTTTAAAAAAGTAATTATTTCATTTTGAAGTATCGAAAGAAAAATATTTTTTAAAATTTAATAAAAAAATAATATATGAATTATAAAAAAGTTTAGAAACTCTACAATAAATACAACTATTATCACATACTTCTCAGAAAAAGTTTAAAAGTCTATTATTATTAGTAAAATATATGACAGGAAATAGAATATGTACTTGGAATTTTTATTATATAAAAAGATTCAAAAAATTGCATTTGATTCATACAAATTCATGTTAATATCACGTTAGAAAAATGTTTATATACAATTCGTTCTATGTAACGATGCGAGATCATTCATAATGTTTTATAAATTACAGTGATTTCTAAATGTTATGACGAACACATTTAATATTTGGAAAAATTCTAGAAAACAATCGAATTAATCAATTTTTATATACAATATATAGATATATTATTAAAATCATAAGTGAATTATAAATATATAGTTTTTTAATGTGTTAAATATATCGTGAATTAATAGCATAATTAGTGACAAAATTTGACAGGCAATCGTAATTTAAATATAAAAAAAAAACTATATAATAAATTATATATACGAGGCGAGCACACAAAGAATCAAACTAAACGAGTCCAAATATGGCTTTCGAGCAAACTAGAAAAATATATTTTCTAACATATCGGGTGCGCCGGAAAATGCGAAAATCTTATATTATTATTATTATTATTTTATGAAAAAAAAGCGGAGGTGTTTTTTGAAGTGTTTCGTAAACAGTTTGACCAATGCCCCCTCTGGGTAATCCGGTGGGCGACGTATAACTAAAATATGGGGAAACAGCCGTTTCGAATGTGGGCATGGAACTTTACTATACTACTAGTTTGGGGACAACGAGTCTCAAAACGTCGGTTTTACACCCACCGTTTGAAATATTTCTGTCATTAGTATAATACATTCAGATTCTCTAATGTGACTTGTGGCACTATGCTGTACTAATTTAAATTGTCGCCGATTAAAAATGACCTTTTAGCAAGAGTGCGAATTCTATTCCACTTTCAGTTCGAATAGATCTATTATTAAAATTGCGCTGAAAATTGTTTAAAATCGATTATATTTATTTTGTTTACATTGTGATAATAACCAGAAAATATAAACATTTTACGAATTCACATTATACTTCATATGATTACTTTAATTTTAATGATAAAGGATGGATATCGTTCTAAAATTTAAACCTGTGACGTATTGAACAACGTGTTAATTATTTATTTGTAAATCTCAAAAAAAAAAACAGTTTACAATATCTGCACTAAAAGTTTTCGTAATAGGTATTATGATATTTTTTCTGCACTTTGTCATTTTTAAAATTACGTCATTATTTCATTTTAAAACACTTTCACTTTTATTTTGGGCAAAATCGTCTTTAAATGTTTACAAATGTAATTTTTAGCTAATAAATTATACATTTTGAAGGTCGATAATATAAAAACTTTCAGAAAAAATTATATATAAGATATATATATATATATATATATATATATATATATATATATATATATATATATTAAAAATATATTTTTATTATATAAAAATTATAAATATTGTATACAAAAAAGTCTTAAAGCTACTTTATTTTCTTATTTAAATACGATATTGTACAGAAATAAAAATTTGGAAAAGCAATGAGATTAAAATATATGTTGCTTCAAAAAACAGAATAACATTAATTTAGAAATCATTTAAAATTATTTTATCATACCATTTGCAACATTTTATCATTATTTAACTTTATAATATTACAAATTCAACGATTTTATATTTTTTATTCCGGGATTCATTTTATTAAACGTATATAAAATAATAAACTCGGAAAACGCGGGTTTATTGAGATATACAAAATATTATAGCGGTATATATCGTAAATATTGCATACGAATGGAATGAAAAAAAATATATATGTGGAATTTACGCAATATAAAATACAATATTGAAGTATAAGCATTATATAATTTGTATCAGAGCTTCTCAATTTAGTATATTAAATTAATAAAATTAAAACTTTTAAAAAAATCATCTTACTAATGTTACATTTAATCAAAGCATCGAAATATTACATGAACGATCATGTCGTACCTTTTATATTATAATATAAGTATATAAAGATTGTAGTTCAATTTGCAAGATTGTCTAATTAAGAATGAATAATTAATTGGAACACTTGTCCGATAGAGCGTCTATTATAATTTTCGAAACATCGTTAGGAAACGTGGGCGTCGAACAAGGAATTGAAGGATTTCTTGTCTAAATAATTGGACAAGTTTTCTGCATATAAAATGTATTCACAGGTGCGGAACATGAGCAAAAGTGTCGCTTTTATTATCGATATTCACGTGTATGAACAGATTGAAATATATTTGTAAGTAAATATATATATATATATATATATATATATATATATATATATATATATATATATATATATATATATATTCACACGACGTGTACGCTTATTAATAAAATACAGGTACTTATGTACTAATAAGTACAATTGATCATCATCGATGACAATACACGTCAAATTTATATTTATATCGATTGTGTCATGTTGCAAAATCATCATTATGTTATTCACGTTTCCGTGAAAAATCAGAAAATTTTGGACATGCGCTTATTTAGAGTCGGAAAATGAGTTCATCACGTGAACGCCCCGTACAAATAAATACCATTGTTTGTTCATATTTCTAGAAAACGTTTAAAGTGAATAATTTGAATTTATTTTATATTATAAATATATATATATATATATATATATATATATATATATATATATTTAAATATCGAATTACGTCATCATAAACAATGTGTTATATAGTTCGCGAAATATCAAAGTTTCTTTTCAAAATCAGCGACAATTCTAAGCTTTCCTTCATTTTTATAAAATTGACATCATTTTTATTTATTTCAAACGCGTTGTCACTTTTAGATACGAAATTTTATTGTGCGAGATCGATAAGCGACGCAATTGTCTATTTCAGATAATACTACAATAATAGAATATTTTAATAAATAGGGCTAAAAACGATTGTGTTTCGTTTATAAAAATGACAAATATGCGAACAAAAAGATTTTTTTACAATGAGAAATAAAATAATTAACATATATGCGATAATGGATACAATTTTTTCTCACTTTCATTACGAACTATACCTATTTTACATTATTTAAATAAATATAGCGTATAAAGGCACGATAATAAATTAATGTGTGAATTGTGAATATTTATCCGTATGTGTTTTTCAATCTGTATATATAAAAAATAATATTGTATAATAAAAGTCATAAAAATTCTATATTTTGTTTATTGCTATGTTCAAATAGAATATTGATTGACGTTTCATAATTTAATAAATCTTGTTTTTTAGTTGAATAAAACGTTAATTTGAGTGAAATAACGGAGAGCAAACATGAAAATAGACCACAATTACACGCATAATAAAGAAACTAGAATATTCCATGACGATAATACGAAAATTGATAAAATGAATATATATATATATATATATATATATATATATATATATATATATATATATAATCAGGTGCAGCCAATTAATTGATCGTAGAACTAAAGTTTTTATTTTGTTATAATGATTTAAAAAAAGATCAATCTTAATATTAACATTAATAATAATATAAACATTTTTTTTACAATTATACATATATCCTATATTTAAAATTTTATTTTCAAAAATATTACAAATAAAACGTTTTAAAATGAATTTTTATTTTACGATTAAACTATTTAAAAATATAAAAATATTTAAAGTATATATTAAATATTGAAAAGGAATTGTATATAAAAATTAAAATATACATAATACACATAGGAGAATATTTGATTCAAAAATATATAATTGAACTCCAATTATTATATATTTATACTGTGTATTATGAATCTATAATTTTCATCCTACGGCAACATAAAATTATGCACATTGCAAGTATGACGTATAAATACAATTTACGACGTAATAAATCCTATATATATATATATATATATATATATATATATATATATATATATATATATATATATATATTGATTTTTACGCCAAGTTACAAGATAAACATACATTTATTTTTAATTCAAAAAAATAACAATAATAATACGAACAACATCGTTTTTAGAAAATAAATAAATTGATTAAAAACGTTAATATTCGATCTTCGTTGAGATCAAAACGATATTTCCAAGAAATGTAATCAAAAAACGTACACGATTAACGGTTGAAGTTCGTGCAAGATTTCCGCATTTTTTAAAAACGGTCGTCGAATTGCGTGACGATGATATATTGTCAAAATTTAAATATAATATAACGCGCACCACGGTTGTGGAATATGTGAAATGTGCGAAGGTCAGGTGTGTGTGGCCTTTATGTTAATGGATCACACCTTAATAGGATGTTGAGTTAACCCGATGCTTATTACAACTGACATCATCGCGTTTCAATCTACGGCTCATTATTATAATATATATTGTAAAAGTATCGATCGTTTATCAATGTGCAATATAATAAGAAAGTAATTAAAAATAATAATAAGAAAAACAACATATTTAACGAGAGATATTGATTTATTATTTTTTGTACTATCGTAACTTCACATTTTTCTTGAAATATAATAACAAAAAAGAAGATTAAAAATTTGAAATAAAATAATATCAAAGCACGTTAGAAATTTTGTTAATCTTCTACTAAAGAATGATTTTCAGAAAATTGATATAGATCTTTCTAAAAAACTGTTAGTATTTTCATTTAAAAAGGAGCATCTATATTTTTGTAATTGAATACATATGAATAGAGAAACAAATATTTATATTTATATTAGCTAAAGAATTTTGAAGGCTTACCATATAATATATATATACATTTTTTTTAATCGAAAGAAATTTTAGATGATTTATAATTAAAATATTTAATTTTTAAATATATTTATTTCAGTAATATTTATACGGTTAAATGGAATTACCTGAAATAAAATTTTCTCAATATCGAGTTTAACTCTATAAGCGATGCGTAACCTTTTTTTGAACACAATAAAATTTTTCACGATTACCGTGCAATTGAAGTGAATTGGTATCGTATTGTATATACTTTGTAATGTTGTTAAACTGTTGACTCAGACCTTTGAAAAGATATATTTGAACAAATGTAAATAATATAATATAAGCGTAAAATGTACGATGTGTGCTATGAAATGAAAATAAAGCGCATAAACGCAATTAATTTTATGATTTCTCCATGAGAATATTACGCATTGTATATACGTACATGACGTTAAATATTATAACTAGCGTCATTGAATACACAAACAGACGTCAAATTTTTGAAAGTTACAATAGATCATCGTTAAAATTCTGAGAACGGTGAATGGATAATATAATAAAGATTTAATAACATCACGTGTAAAATGAAAAAAAAAAATACACAGAAAAACCGCTAGTATAATAAACTATATTTTTATGTAAAAAAAAGTACATACACAAGGAAGATAGTTTTCAGGACTCATTCGAATATGAGTCAAGAATAAATATATATTTTTTAAATTCATATACAAAATTCAGTTGGCAACGGTTTAACGTTTATGAATCATTTCATGACTGTTATAACGAATAATCGTTTTGTGTGTAATTTATAAACATTGCAGACGTGCGTAAATAAATTGGTGTGTGTGTGTGTGTTTTTTTTCTTCTCATAATATAAACGAAAATAATCTTGACAATAAGCGTGTGAACAATGAAACCGAACATATTTAAAAAATATGAATCAAACAAAAAAACGGAAAAATAACACTACCGCAAATAGTATTAATTGATATATATATAATAAGTTTAAAATTTTAAAATAATAAAAAACGTGTCTCGTATTTTTATTAGTGACATTGCAAGGGTTAATTTTGATCGATTTACCTACTTGCATACTATCGATTAATAATATTAATTTAAATTATAAGCTTTAACGTATATCTTTGTGTTATCTAGTCAAAATATGTACACCAATAAAAAAATATGCTAATCATTATTTATTGTTTATAATCTTCCCATAAATATAACTTTAACATTTATAGAAATTTATTACAACTAATAGTATAATAGATATAAAAAAAAATTATAATAAATACCATGTGTAATCCTCGTGTTTTCTAAAGATACTATTTATTATATAAAACTAATTTTGAATGCAAAATAAAATTTTCATAGCAATGTTTGTCATGTAATATGTATATATTTTAAGATAAGAAACCATGTTTGTAATGTGATATAATACTTTGATTGCTTTTTTTTAGTTGCAGAAAAACCAAACAAATCACAGATTATAATATTAATAATATATGTATTATTATCAATTTAAATTTTTATTTTATTTTTACTAAATCGCGTAATTGCAGAAAAAAATATTATATAAAATTTTGAATGAAAAAGATATGAAGTGCAATTTAGTTAGTTTTTAATAGTATATAATTAATAGAAAATTTTATTCAATTATACTTTTTTTTAAATATCAATCATAATGTATTCAATGTTCGCTTATAATAAATATGTTGTAATTAAAAAATTAAAGATGAGTTTTTATATTAATTTTGATGTATGAAAAGTATAATTTCATATTTTTTATGCGTAATACATGTATACATAAATTAAAATTAAATATACAATAAAAAAAAACGAATAACATCATAAAGATTATGTTTATATTTAGAATAAATGTTATTAACAGAATAATTGTGGTAAATAAATTAACATTCATTTTGAAATACCTGATATTCTTTGTTACAAAAATATTAAATTTGCATATGTAATATAAATTAGAATGAAAATATTTTTTTATAGTGGTATTATTTAGTAAAAATGTTTTTTTTTCAAAATTATGATATGACTGTGGATTTTTATATATTTTTTTATAAATAAAAAATAATAATAATGCGGACTTTAAGGATTAGTTAATTCTGTCCTAGAAATTTATTGAAAAAATAAGTAATATATACATATTAATTAAATTATTAGAAATGAAATTTTTGTAGTATTTATATTATATATAATAAAATAATAGTAGATAAGATTTTAATTAAAAAAATAACACTATGTTAAATTTCCAAATTTTCTTTCTTTTCATTATATAATTCAAATAAACAATAATTTATTTTTTTCCGTAAAGTAAGCTGTATATTTTAAGATAAATTACTAACGCGCAAAATGATATAAAATCGAGTCCGGTTAATGTGACATCAATAGAGATTATCCTATTATTCAGACTGTTATGCTATGCTTAGTTTCAATTTCAACCGCTATATATATATATATATATATATATATATATATATATATATATATATATATATATATATATATATATATACGTCCAGATATTGATTTAAAAATAAATATTAAAAAAAAAGATTGAGAACCGCCGGAACGTCCTCGATAAAAACAATGTCAACCGTGTGCCGCGCGTAAAGCAAAGAAAAGATAAAAACGGTTTCTCGGAAAAACGAGTCGATTTCGCAGTAGCGCACAGCGTCTACCGAGACGGATGTATCATCGCGTTTGACCTACAACAATTTACATACACTCGAACGTATCGTGACATCGAATATATATATATATATGTGTGTGTACACTATGAATTGTATAGTGCGTGTCGTATTGGACGCAATGGGCACAAGTGCGGCGATAATGAATCTCGTAACTAGTTACGACTAACTACGATAGTTTGCGAGTCGGAAAATGTGCGAACGTGGAAAATGTATCATTATATTTTTAGTAATAATATGTATATAGAGTTTCTCACAATCGAATGTAATTTTCATTTTGAGGAAACGGCGCGTGATTAACATTATCGTGATTCACTAGTTTACTTTTTAAATTTATCACTATGTATTTATAATTATTACTATTGAGAAGTAAAGATGTTGTTAACGAAGGAGTCGTAACGATAATTTTGGCATTGTACTTGTGGTATACTTTAATATGTATATATCATATTTTTAATAAAAGTATGAAGATATTTTTTTAAATTAATTTTGACGAAATTCTTAAAAAATGTATTACATTACATCCTTCCTGGTAAAAATATTTCACTTCACCTTCTAAGAACCACACAGGTCTTTGAGTCCTTAGCAAAATATTGTTTTATTCATGATTTTAGTTTTTAATAAAAAAATATATTCCATATGTTTTTATTTTTTAGGTGGATAAAAAAATCATAATTGAGAATCATCAGTAAATTTAAGTTTCTATTAATTTTTCAAATTAATTATTGTAAGCACTATAAAACGTTAAATAGTTTATAAAGTAAAAAAAATTTAAATTAAGAATTGAAAATGTATCAAATAAGGGTTATTATAGATTATCGTATGCGTCATTTAAAAATATAAAATTTAATGATTGTTAATACTGAAATATTTTTCTTTGTTGTTTTAGTTATTCATATTTATTTATAACGGATTCTAGCAATGTTTACACATTACATATACAAATAATATAAAAGTTGAACGAATCTCATGTTCAGTATAGTGACCTGATTTATTTTTAAATTTATTAAAAATGCAAATGTTCACAAAACAGGATATCTTGCGCTTAGTTACGACAAGTTTGAATTACAAAAATATCACAAGAAATAAAATTAATGTGAACGAAAAGTGTAAACGAACACATTACGACGTTTACACAACGTTGCGAATTTTTTTTTCAGTAAAGAAAATGTGCATAATATAGTTTTCATCATCGCTAAAATTATGCTGAAAATAAATCAGTAATGAAAATAGATAGAAGAAATAAATGAATTAAGCAATTGCAAATCTTGGAGAAGATTTCATTCAATCGATGTTTTTTCGTTTTAAATACAAGTTATAAGAAAACATATAAAAAATAATAAATCTTTATGATGTCCTTTTTATTCATTTATATTGAATGCTGAACAAACACAACATATTAAACATAATTAAAATAAAATATAAAAATCTTACCTTATAGATGACGAAATAAAAGTATTTTCTTTGTCAATTTGAGATTCTTGGGGCAGTTGACTCATTACGTGAAGGGGAGGGCGCGGGGTGCTTAGACCCCGCGCCCAGGGAACCCCCTATTCGCCACCCCTGAAAGCAAGATACATTTAATATATATACCAACATTCAGAAATTTATTGCAAAATTGATTTTAAAATATTTATATTCAATAGAATATTAATAATAAATCTATGTATAAAATATAAAAAATAAATTAAATAGTATAAAAATTAAAAAAAATATTATTAATATAAGTCTCTATAAATAAAGTAAAAATAAGCTGAAAATAAATAAAAACATTAAGGAGCATAACGATAAGTGTGATGTTTACTTATGTTTATGAAGTGTAAAAATTTAGATTTACAACACAATTTATTCATTTTTATTTATTATGACAAACGCGTGCGAAGAAAATTGAACTTAAAAAATGTTGGTTAGAAAACGGAGTAAAACACGTTGTATAATTGTTAATAAAAATAGACAGGAATAACAACAAAGGATTTATAATAAGAGATTAAAAGCTAAAAAAAACGTTTATGATTGTGAGTTAAATTGTATTATTTAATGATTTTATAATGAGAAAAAAAGCGAACACCTGTGATAAATTGTAAATAATGACCATTTATGTAAATATTCGATATTAAAACATAAGTCTTCAAAATCAATTATATTAATTTATATTTTGAAAATTCGATTTATATTAGATCATCATTGTGTTGAAACATATTTTGAATATCATATAATTTTAAACGAGAAAATATTTGGTCTTCTTATATTAAATTATAAATAAATACTAATTCAAATACAATTGTTTAGTTGCTAATATTTCTAAAAATTAAATCCATGTCAGCTCTTCATAATTTTAGACATCATAAGTGAAGATTAAAAAAATCAATTATAATAAAATAAAATTAATGCAATAATTTAAAAATAGACTTTTATATATTTATATTGAAATAATGAGATTAATTTAATATAACTTCAAAATTATCATACACAGTAATAATGCTAATAATGACAAAAAAGTTTTTTGAATAAATTCCACGATGATGAGCAAATAAATTTCTAAATTTAGTTTTAACTATAAAATAATTCATATATCGCTATCATTAATATTTCTTCAAAAATAAGATTTCTCGAGTGATATTATTGATCAAACATTGTTCTAATACAGTCGATATGCAAATGAAATATATAAACAGTCACGAATATTACAAGCTATAAAATTCAAATTATATTTGATAACTATAGATATAAAAAATTCAGTCATTGTATCAAAATATTATAAATCTATATATAAGATTTTCCTATTCATAAATATTTTTTAAATATTATTAGATAATAATTAGATAATTCTTATATTTATTTTGATATATATATTCATATATATATATATATATATATATATATATATATATATATATATATATAAATAAATATATATATATATATATATATATATATATATATATATATATATAAATAAATATATATATATATATATATATATATATATATATATATATAAATAAATATATATATATATATATATATATATATATATATATATATATATGAAAAAAATAATTATTCTTATATTCTTTATATAATACTAAAAAACCTTCAATTACAATTGTTCATATTTAAAATTAAAAAAATGTGGCACTAAGTAACATAATAGATATAGCAAGAAGGTATGTGTATTAATAATATTTTCAGATGATTTCTTAAATAAAAACAAAAAAGTGATGGAAAATTTATTAATGGATATGAAATTTAGTTATAAGCTTAAAATATGTTTTTAGTACTAGGAAGCTTTAAATATTGAATAATTTTTAATATAATTATTAAATTGTGAAAAATCTTATTGGAGTTTTCCGCGAATTTTCCGCGATGTTCTGAGAACGCAAGTGCGTTTTCAAGAGCAGAAAAAACAAGAAAAGTAGATAGGGACAAAATTGCAATATATGAATGAGAGTGAAAGAGACGGATGAAACGAAAAGGAGGTGGCGAACGAAAGAAATAGAAATAGAGTGCGACAGGGATAGTGGGATGAATCGATCGCGTAAACAAAATAAATATAAAAGTGACTCACCGCAAGCGCGGTGCCCCGCGCCGCTCTTTGAGGGGGCGAAGCGCCTTCAGTATGCACCGGTAAGAAGGGACTGCGCCCTCAAGGTCCCAAAGTACCCCATTTCGCGTCACAAACAACGCGCACGACCTCACACCGTACAAACGTCCCAAAAGTGACATATGAATGCGAGAAAGAGAGAACGCTCTGGGACGTGCGCGTGCGCAGTATAACTATCTCGTTCGCGTACACTATATTCCCATGCTAACAAAGTGAAACATCGCTATTTAGGTTATAACTATGAGAGAATGTAAGTATGCGGGATAGGGGGGCGCCGATGGCGCAGTCTCGTTCTTAGAGACTTCACCCCTCAAAAAATTTACTATAATTGTTTTACTATATGGAAAAATTCAAACAACCGATCACTTTGAAAAACGCGATTCAAATAAATAAATAGTAAGGTTATTGAATTTCTGTATATTACTCGCAGCCGCCACCTAGCGATGAACGTTCCAAGTTTTGTATTGTCTTTTGGGAAAAAGTTCGATATAACTTTCGATAGTACGCCACTTTTGTGTAGCGGTCTGTTGTGCAAGATATCGTTTGCATAATTTGTTTCGCAATTTGCACAAGCCGTATTTATTTTATACAGAATATATCAAATGTTTTAGTCGAAAGGTTTCTAAGTTATCAGTAATATTGCTAGAGACTTGGAATTAATTGCAATTTCTAAACCGTTTTCTTTATACTGTACATAATATTTCGAAATACAATATTTAAATAAAAGTTATTGATTAACTTCATTTTTTCGGTAACTATCATTTTAATTAATATAAGTTTATTTATTCATTTAGATATAATATGGATAATGTACCATAATATAATTTTCATATAAGTGCGTGGTCTGAAAATATTTAGAATCTTAAATAATTATTCGGTAAAATATGATAAAGTCCATTTAAATATTTTTAAATTCGAGATATTCAATTTCCAAGCAAACTTAAAAAAATCAAAATATTCGATTTGAAATATAATCTTCATAACAAAAATGAAATAGTAATAAAAATGCAATTCGATCGTTAGATTTTATACTTTTTATCGAAGTAATCCTTGAAAAATATTTTTTAACGAACGTTTCGCATTCGCAAAACATCACAAACGAAAGAAAGAGGTAGATAAGAAAGTTTGCTCAAGTCGGTCGGCGTAACGGAGAAGTGTACGCGAGTGTAACGTTAGTAGAGGAGAGTGGCGCCCCTCCGCGGCGGGTCGCGCCTCGCCTCTAAACAAGGTCAGACGCAGCGGCAGTGGCCGTCGTCGACGTCTCAAAACGCGCCTCCGCCCCCTCCGCGACTGCGCCCTCGTCGTCTTCCGCGCTTCCCCGCGCGACATCACTCGAACGCGTAACGCGCAACAACGAGCGCGGCCCCTTCACGTCGGCGCCCGGGTATCTTGCGCGCGTCGGCATGCGTCTCGAGAACGGGTGAGGCGGCGCCCCCGATCGCCCTCGGGCGCTGCGCCCCCGCCTAGTGGGGCCTCATCCGCGATGCCACGGTGAGTTCCGATGGAGTTTGGCCCGCGACGATGCGGGCGCTGCGCCCCCGCCTAATTCGATGGCCGAGTCGGCCGAGGACGCGGGCGAAGGGGGCGCCTCCGGAGCGCCCCCACCCGCCCCCCGACGGCAGCCCCTCCAGGTTCGCAAAGACCTCTATCCTTCGGTCAAGTTACCGAAGCTGTCTCCGGTTTCGTGCGTCAAACTGGAGACGGACTTCGAACGGAGCATCGACGAGATAGCCACCCAGAGGATGTTCCCGGCGAACGGCGTCAAATCTCCGCACGATTCTCACAAAAGGAAGCGGGACGAGTCCGGCAGGAACGGTTACGTCGACGACTCGCTCCGCGCGAGCCGCCCCAGGTGCGACCTCGACGATTCGCCTCCCAAGCGCATCCGCGGCGGCAAAAACCTCGACGTCATGCACAGAGAGATCTCTATCTCCTCGAAGAGCGCGGCCGGAGGCGGAGGCGGAGGCAAACCGTTCACTCGACGCGACGTGCGCCCTTCCGTCCGTCGAAATAAACACTTGCACGCCATCGACGGACCGCCCAAGAGCGGGAAGCCTCGCAGCATGATGAGCATGTGCTCTTTGGGCACCACCAAAAAGAAGCATTCTTCTAAGAAGCAACCCGTCGAAGTGTACCACAGTCAGATATCTGACGACGCCAACACCATTAAAATCAAAATCTTAAAGAAACTAAAAGTGAGTATTCTTTTGCTTATAAATCAGTTTCCGTGGTCGACCTCTATAATTGCTTTTCTTCAAATTGTCATATTGTTTACAAATAGCTCATTAATTCGCATTATTTAAGCGCACTTGAAAGAAATTATCGATCGAAAACTTTGAAAAAGAATACGTTTGCCACCAAAATATTTTATGTATAATCAAATTATGTTAAAAAATAGACACGATATTTCAGAATTATATGTTGAGTAACATTAAATATAGTTTTATAATTGAGTAGCATATTATGTTGTTCGCTTTCGATTTAAAAATGTAATTATTAGTTACTTTTTTCTTTTGAGATATTAATTTTTTTTGTGTCATAAAATATACGAGTTGTACGCGTATACAAATAAATAAATACAATCTAATAGATAATATAAACAAATAAATATCGTGTCGATAACGTTTTTGCACTCGGATATTACGTTTGCGTTAAAACCAGTGCCAAATTGCCATTCTCATACGAGTGCCCTCTTTAAGAAAGGAATTGCCATCCTCGGTTATAAGTGAAAGTACTAAAAAAAAGAAAGTATACATCTGTTTTTATGTTTGCATATTAAATGTATTTGTTTTTTACGTTAAAAATTCAAATTATAATATATGTAAATTAGTAATAAATAAAATCATTGTATTTTAAGTGAAATGATCATTTTTTATGGTTTTGATTAATGAAATCTGTCTTTATGTTAGACTACTGAAGTGTTAACCGTTACTAAGAAAACGATGATCGTCGATAGTAAACGGAAGAGAAATACTTCCACCGGTAGTTGCAGTAGTTCTGGAGAAGAATACGATCCATCAAGTATTGCTGCACCTCCGCCAATAGTGAAACCTCGTGCTCAACGTCCTCGACCAATAAGACCTCATAATCATGCCAAAAATACACACGGCAAAGGTAAATTTTATATTAATTTTTATTCTAACGACTTAAATAATATTACTCTGCAATAAATATATATTCTATATCTAAATTTTAAATGATATTTGGTTTATGATTAAATAATTTTGGTTTATGATTAAATAATTTAACGTAACACTTATGAGAAAGATAGAAAACTTTATTTTATTAAAGATCTTTTTTATCTACCTATTATGGTTTTGATATTAATATTATTTTTTCTATTTTAAAGCTGCTAAATCACAAGTTGAAACTTCAAAATCTAACGAAACCTTATCTTCTCCAAAAATAAAATCTATATTGGAACAGCAAAGTCCTTGGGGATGCATTATACCTGAAGAATTGTTAAGTACTATATTTAAGTACGTGATTTCATCAAAAGGTTCTTTACCAGCTCTTGTAAGGTTAGTTAATTTGATAGCTGCTGAAAATCTTGTTATTATTTTTATAAATTAATTTTATAATTTTATTTTTATTATTTTAAATTTTAGATTGGGCGAAGTATGTAAACTTTGGCATACTGCAAGTCTTGCACCTTCATTATGGGGAGCTGTAGAATTATCTCATTATACTAAAGATAAATGGAAAACTGATCATCGATTAGTGTGGATATTACAAAATAGATTATCAATGTGTTCTCAACTTAATCTCAGTAATTTATTTATTTTTCGTAATAATATTAATTTAATTTTCTATGTGACTTTAACTTTTTTTTTATTTCTCTTTAATTTTTATAATAGATAATTGGAAAGTCTCAAATTTAGCTTGGGTCATTAGTTGTATAGTTGAATGTTGTCCAAAACTTGAAGAACTTAATTTAGCAGGATGGAAACGACTCACATGTGATCAATTAAAAGAATTATCTCAGGGACTTCCAAATCTTTCAAGACTTGATCTTAGCTGCACAGTATGATTATTACTATTTTAAAAAATTTTTAATACTAAAAAAAAGATGCGTATGTAATAAATTTATTATTATCGCGGTTTTAGTCTGAAACTGGATCATCTGGAAGTTGTTTATCTGTGGCTAGTCTTACACATATGGCTCAAACTATGGGGAATCGATTGACTCATCTTACTTTAGCTAATAATAAACTTACTGGTTTACCTTCTATACTTGCTGCTATTGCTGTAAGTTTATTTTTTTTTAATATTTTGCATTATTTTTTTTCTTTATAATTAAAACTTTATTTGTATTTTAGATAAATTGTCCAAATTTGGAGTTACTTGACTTATCAAATTTAGTAGCTGTTAGTCATCCTGCATTGGTTCCTTTAGAAAGATTACAAAAAGGATGTCCTCGTCTTCGAGTGTTAAGAATAACAAATTCCCAGGTGGTTTTAGCATCTGCTACTACTCAAGAACAGGTATATATTTTTTTATTTGAATTACTATAGTAGTTATATATTAATTTATAGCAAATTGGGCTTGTTTTGGCAGGCGAACTACATTGCAGATGAAATTTTGATAATAGACCATATTGAAAAAGTTTTAATTTTTTTTTAAATTAGGATATTGAATAAATATAAAAGGTGTTCCTTATTTATTGGTGACTTTATTTTTGAAAAACTTCAAATTAAGGTCATTTGCTATAAGAAATATATATATATATATATATATATATATATATATATATATATATATATATAAATTTGTGATTATTTTTAAAATAATATTTTGACAGAACATGATAAACTAATTTAAAATACTTTTTATACATATATATTTTTTCAGAATGATTGTAATTTATAAAATATTTTACTCAAATTTAAATTTGGTCCAAATTTGGCCAAAGGCCGTTATTTATTTATGTGTAAGTTATAATATAATATTTATTTTTTAGATTGAATCTCCTGGATTCCCTTTGTTGGAAGAACTTTCAGTAGCTTGTCCATCAACTGATTATAAACTTGTTGATGATGAAGTTTTGGGTAGGCTTCTTAAAACATCTACCAGTCTTAGATTACTTGATGTACGGGGTTGTATTAGGATAACTGATTCTGGCCTTATAAAAGTGCCTGCTTGGGATTTACAGCATCTTTTCCTTAGTGGTGTGTTATAATTTTTGAATATAGATATATTATTTCATTTCATAAATTTAGTAATAATTTTCATAACTTTGATATTTTTTTTGAATTTCATATTTAAAGGTTGTTGTGTAACACGCCAGTCAAGTTCTTGTTTAGAACTAATTTGTGAAAAATGGTCACACAGCTTGTTGGAAGTGGATCTTGCATGGTCTACAGCCACTCAACCACTTGATGCAGCTGTTGAAGCATTGGCTGAGAAAGGCGAAAACAGCATGCTTAGGTTTTTTTTTTGTTTTTAATTTAAATATTGATTTATTTGATGTCAATAAAGACAACGCTTTATATTTTAATATTTTTATGTAATTGTATTTTTTAGAATATTGAATCTTTGTGGATCCTCAGTATCATTCGAGCCTGTTAAAACCATTTTGCTAAAGTGCCCTCATTTAGAGTCTGTTAATTTATCTTCTTGTCGAGCACTTCCCAGAGGAATGAAACGTTTGTATACTGGTAAAGAACTTATTGATTTAAAAGACAGTTTTGACCCAGTAAAGAAAAAGTTGAAAGAAGAAGCTGAAAGACTTGCTAAAGAAGCTAAAAAGAAAGCACAGGAAGAGAAACGGAAAAACGATGCTAAAAATAAAAGTGAAAATAATTCTATTATAAAAAGTCCCTCTAAAGATGTTGATATTAAAAGTCCAAATGGTGATAGTGTTGTGTCAGAATCGGAGAAAGATGAAGCAAGTACAAGTATGAAGAGTCCTGTTTCAGCACTTAGTAGTCCTGCTCTAACACAAGCTACAACTTCAGTGAGGTCAGTTGAACAAGAAGATTCACCTCAATGTTTTACTCCACAAATAAGCCCCGCTCCAAATAAAGGATCGACTTCTTTCCATGAACAATTTTCTCCACAACAGTGTTCTAGCGCAATCTCAACACCAAGAAGTAGTCATAATCACGATTATAGCCCAGTTCCTCGTTTAGCGACATCAGAAGCAGTTAGTGCATCTAATCAGTATGACTCAGATTCCAGACAAGATACTGTTAAAAATTCGAGTTCATGGAATTCTGGTCAATTTAGTCCTATGCCAAAACAAGAAGGACCTACATCTTCACATCCTAGCCCTGACACAGGAAATTTTTCAGTAAGCAGCAATAAACCTGATATACAGAAACCTGTTGGAAATTGGAATTTAGGTCATTATAGTCCATCAATTGGTAGACATGAAAATAGTCCATATTCATCACAGCAAAGCCCATATCCTTCACAAACTAGTCCCGATATGGGCCACCCTGTCACTAAACCTAGCCAACATAGTCAAAACAGTTGGAATTTAGAAAAATTTAGTCCTGCCATGAGACAAGAATCTGCGTGTTCGAGCCAACCAAGTCCTGAAACAGGTCATATTGTTTCTAGATCTGGACAAGGGAGCTGGAACTTAGGCAAATTTAGTCCAATGCCTTCCAGCGCAATGTTGCCAAGTCCTGATACAAGTCAAGTCACTTCTTCAGGTAAACCATGTGGACAATGGAATTTAGGTCGGTTTAGTCCTAGGACTAGAGCCGAATCTTCTCCAGCTGCTGTTCCTAGTCCTGAAACTGGAATATCTAATGTTAAGTCTGGTCATTGGAATATTGGTCACTTTAGTCCAATGGCAAGACCGGAAATGTCTCCAGCTGCTCAACCAAGTCCAGAAACATCAGGGCAAGTTCCTAAATCCAGTTGGAATATTGGTCATTTTAGTCCCATGACGAGACAGGAAGCCTCACCTATTGGACAGCAACCTAGTCCCAGTGGTATTCAGTCAACTCCAAAATGTGTGCCAGGTAGTTGGAATCTTGGACAATTTAGTCCTATGTCTAAAGTTGACAGTTCAAGTGGTGTTCAGAAATCAATACAAAGTGATGTAACGCCAAATATGTGGGATACGGTTAATGCTCATTATTCTGTACATGATGTGAGTGGAAAAACTGAACCTGAACGGACAGGTAATTGTTTTGGAAATATTGATCAAGTGTCAACGACTACATACTGCTCTGGAAGCAGTCAAACAATGTATACTGGATATTCTGATCCATTAAATGGACCTTCAAG